>JACDJE010000074.1:612042-705686 GCA_016647715.1 Pavo muticus
TTTTTCCTTTTCTTTTTTTTTTTTTTTTTTTTTTTTTTGTTCCGGGGCAGAAGCAGCTCCGCAGCGGACCCCTCTCTTAATTCTTCAGCAAAGGCTGAGACGAGCCAGGAGAGCCTCCAGAGGGGAGGGGACAACGTCCCCGTGACGTGTCCTCCCTCCCAGGCACCCAAATAGAGAGGGGCAGAAAGGAGCCGCAATCAGAGCCCGCCGCGGGACGGAGGCCGGGCCGGGGAGGGAGGGGGGGCGGGGGCGGCGGCTGCGGCGTCCCCGAACCCGCGGTACCGGGGGGGGCCTCTCCTGCTGCATGCGGGACCCCGCATTCGGTCCTCCTTAGGCATCGGGTAAAAAAGGGAGAGAAGTACAGGCGTTTAGGTGCAGCCATAGAGATGTACGTGTGTACCATGCGTGGAGCACCACATATACACTATAGATACATTGTATATAGGATCCATATAACACGTCCGCGTACGTGCGTGTATTTATAAACATATTTCCAAATGACACATACACACACGTTTATTTATTACTTACATACTATATATTACATGCCACGTATTACGTACGTTGCATTATATATTTATTGTGTGTTGTATAATACATATATAGTATATATATATATATAGTATGCGAGATACATATGTCGTATAAATACACCCTTTGCATTGCTCTTTACAGTGCCAGCGCTCAGTGCTTCTTGTCCCGCTGCACTGCAGCCCCCTCCCTCCGCTGTCCTCCGGCCCCCAGCGCGCCCCCCCCTGCGATTCTTCTCCCAAGGTCCGAGACCCCCACAGGGAGAAGGGTGCGAGGGGCAGAGGGGCCACGGGAGGGGCTTCCAACGAGATCAGCCCGGTCTCGGGCACGGCCAGGCCTTGGAGTGGCCCTAGGAGGGCCACAGGCTGTAACCCTCCGGGCCACCCACTCGGGGCTGTCCCAGCGCGGCCGAACCCCGGGCCCGCTTCGCGTTTGCTTCCCTGAAGACCGGGACACCCCGAGGGCACGGAGCAGCCCCGGACCCTCTCCAAAGAGTCACCACGAGCCGCCGCCTTCCCACGTCGAGGAACAGCGATTTAAGGGACAACTGCGGCGCTGGGGAATGCTTTCGCTCGCCGTCCGGGGGGTCAGCCCTGGGCCGGCTTTGGGGTCAGGGAAACCCGAGGAAAGCGGCCGCTCTGGGAGACGTGATCCCCCCTTTCCCCTTCTGCTGTCGTCTTTCTGTCCCTCCCGTGGAAGCGGGGACACTCCCGCACCCCGCGGACGGGAACGGAGGGAAATGATCCGCTCCGAACTCCGCCGCCCCGTTAGTCTGCTTTCGGCCGCGACTTCCGCCGAGAAACCCAAAAGCACTGAGAGCAGCACACCATCAGTCGAGCAAAAACTTCAGCGTTTCAGAGGAACTCTCAAAATTCAGCCCAACCTCCGCCCGCCGCCGAAACCGGACCCGTTAGAAGAGGTAAACCATTAAGCCGGGGAAAAAAATACAAAACAAAAACAAACAAACAAACAAACAAAAAACCCCACAACAAAATGAAAATGAATCACACGCAAAATATATACACATACATATATATATACATTATATATCGTATATATATATATCTCGGTATATATATTGTATATTTATTGAATATATACCTGTACCCTGGAGCACGTCCGAACGCGACAGAACGGGATGGAGCGCTCCGCTGGGGCCGAGGGGAAACTTTGGGGATAAGGCTGCTGAATGCGGAGACGGGGAGCACAGGAGAGCGATGCGGGAGCGCAGTGCGTTTCCGACAGAGTGCGGCGGTTTATGGGGCTGGGATCGTAGTGTGGAAAGGGGGGAAAAATGCAAGAAAAAAAGCAAGAAAAAAACAAAGGAAAACAGAAGGAAAGACGTAAGCTAAAAAGGACACCTTTATTGCTGGCCCGGCTCGCAATACGCAGCTCCGGGAGCGCCGCTGAAATGCGCGGTGGCTGCGGGGTCCTTCGGGGAGGGGGTGCCCGTTTTAAACTCAACGCGAGACACGAAAAGAAAGGAGTGACGATAACGAAAATAGTTCCTGATTGAAGTGTTCCGATCCCGTTTTCAAATAGACTCCGCTGTTTCAAAACGGGTCGGGACCACACAGTAAGTACCGTTATATACTTTCGCCACGATTTGAGGGGAAGCCCTTCCCCTCCTGGGGACATTTCTGCCTCAGGTGAATTTATACTGCGGAGATACTACGATTTTTTTTTCTTTTTTCTTTTTTTTTTCTTCCCAAGACTTTAACAAACAAACAAACAAACAAAAAGTGTTAAAAGGGGAAAATCACCGACGCCTAACCCGTTGGCTCCGAGCGGCGATGCAGAGCCCCAGTGCGCCGAGCGGCTGCGGGCCGAGCTTGGCGCTCCCCGCGGGCTGCGGCCGGGTGGGAGCCCGGGAGGTGGGAGGGGGGCGGGGGGGGATGCTCACGGAGGAGAAGCTCCGGACGCGGGGTGCTGACCGCCTGTTTGTCACATTTTCGCATTTAACGCCAGCACCGCTGTGAGCCCCAGCACCCCCAGGAGTGCCCGAGGTTGTGCCGTTCTGTAACCACCGCTCCCCAGTGTGGGTGTACGCACGCCGCCGCTCGCCCACACAAATCCCATAAATGCTAATAAAACAGATTCCTCCGGATTTGTTTAACTTTCCCTGGCACCGCGGCCCTATATTGATATTCAATGGGGTTACCCGTGTGCATGAGGATTACTGGTTAAGCGAGGACGCGGGATCAACCTTCTAGAATGCCACTCGAACATGTCCCTACAAATGAGTAAGGTGGGAGTCGTAAGCACTGACAATACGATTAGTTTGCACCGAAGACTTGAAAGGAAAAAGGAAGTTAAATCACGGTGCTCGAGTTATTAAGCTACGCAGAACTGAGGCCTCTGGTTGCAGGGGATCGTTTTCAGCTCTTTACTCGGAGCTGTGTTACTTCTATTGTCCAACCTTTGCTGGCCACATGGGACCCCGTTTGGCAATCGGACAGAAAATTATTTCTACTGGGCATGAACTGGAAATATCCAGCTGGGGCGGGGATCCATTTCCAGGCAGAGAGCGGGGAAGGAAGCCCGGTGCTCCTTCTCCTTACACAGATAGCGCTGTTAGAGGTTGTCCAAAGCAACTTGAGCTACTAGCCAGAAAATATCCCCTGCTTACAAATGAAAAAAGAATGGGATTCCCCCCCACTCAACCCCCTGCCTTGAATTAGTAAATTTGTTATTTGTTTATACATGGTGCTTGCATTGCACGGCATCTGTGCTTAACACAGTGACAATACGGGCACACAACTGCAGGAGCTGATGGACTGATCCAAGTGGATGACATTTGGAAAGAATACGTCCACGTTAAAAGCACGGAATGCTCATGTTTGGGTCAGGTTCTCCATTTCAGTATTCTAAGGAGAACAAAGTTATTTTGCTGGGGCCAACTTTCTCATTTTTTCTTTTTTGTTTCTTTCTTTCTTTTTTTTTTTTTTTTTCAACTGGAAAATCTGATGAATTTTCTGAAAGTAGTTTCCTAAAGTCAGATAATTGATATTAATTGTGAAGCCCAAACATCCATGACCGAAGGTTTGTTTCTCCTAATGTAAGCTGCAAACAATATTTCTTTCAGATAGTTTTGAAGGTGAAAGCTGTCCTTGGGAACAGGAGAGGGAATGTATCAATCACAGAGAGGAAGCTTCTAGGTTGAAGAATTAGGAAAATCCTTGTATGAAAAGCGCACACAAAGCGGAGTGTTTTTGCTCCGTTTGTCTGAAGTCCTTTGAACATGATGAAAGTCAATGTAAGTATTTTAATGTAATTTTTTTAAGTTATGCTCAGCGACTTCAAGTAGTTTTCTCAATGGCCCTTGGCTTTTATGAATAGTGTGACTAATCTAGTGGAGATGAGTAATGGATCTGCGAGGAATAGAGGAATTCTGATGCAAAAACATCTCTCTTTTCTGTTGGTGTTTTATGCTGCTTGACATTCAATATATTATATAATGGCTGTCAGAAGAACTTTGGTAATGCTTTATGGTAACGTTTATAAATACTTTAGTCATGATTTGGAAATGATGAATGGAAAATGCTATTTATAGATAATTACGCGATGTTTTACTATGTTGTAAGCACATTCATATGCATACGTATGTGCTCGTGTTAATTGCCGTGCTTTGTTTGTTGTAGCACACTGATTCAATAGTTTTGCATTTGTCTACGGTGCACTTTGCAACACAGCTACCAGCTTATCTCTAAATAGGTATTTTACCACGTACGGACAAAGAAATTGAAGTCAAGATTGATCTATACATGTGGGACTGGTAGGTTACTGAAAGGCAGAGGGTATGGAGAGGGGAAGCAAAGGTTCTCGTGAAGGCTGTTTTTGCTAAATGAAGACCTCAGCCCTGCAAATGAACACATATCAGTGAACTCTGTAAGCCACTGGCTTAACATGGCTTAAAACCCAGCAGTGCAGCTCCAGCAAGGCATGACAAGGCACCGGCGTGTCACTAGAGCGGATTTGTCTCCTTGTTAGCATGGTCGAGCTGATCGGGAAGATCTGGCATGGGGATAGGAAGAGGGAGGATTCACACCTCAGCTCTTTGGGGCCTGGTGTGGTGATCTCATGGTCATGATCTTGTTTGGATCAAAAGGCAGAGCAGAGAACAGGCTCATGCCCTGATGCTGTGCTAGAAGTGGCTTGCAAGTCCCCCAACTTTCATCCTTCCACAGCAAGGATTTGTGAATGTGCAACAAACCTATGTGAGCTGGCTTCACCAAAGGCAGAATACAAGCTTTCTGTTCTTATCCTGACTGATGTTCGTGTCATCCCAGTTTAAAAGCAGGTAGCTTCTTAATTCAGGTCACCATGAGCTTTCCCACTAGCAGTGAGACTGAAAAGTCACGTAGTATGAGCAGCGATCACCACAATTACAATTGACACTGAAACATTTCAAAATTATCCCATATGGGCACACAAAATGCCTGCTTGCCTTGGTAACTTGCTCCCCAAGAAAGTCCCATCGGCATGTTTTGTGTCTGAACACCAAGGACCAGGCCAGCACACACATCCGAAAGTATAGCTGCTCTCAGAACAGGTCTTACTGCTACTTCTTGCTAGTGTTTCCAGCTCTGGATATAACTTCACATGTCTTTTTCACTTGTCAGAATTTGTATCAACAAGGTTTCTGTGCTTATATTGTGGGGATAGGGGATTAATTCATCCTTAATTGAACAAAGGCAAACTAAGTTCAATCTCGGCTAACATCGGAAAGGTACTCAGAAGATACTGCCCTCTAAAATGATCTGTCTGACCTTTAGACATTGATCCTGAGATTTGATCTCTGAGACCCACCGATACCAAAGAATTAGACACTTCAGTCTCTGGATGCCATTTGGATGTGCTCTCAGTTTCGGAGTTCAAGGCCAGGTCCAGAAAGGGACTCAGGGAGAATGCAGATACTGAAGGCTAAAATAGGAGTGCTGAACACTTCCACTCAGTTGCAGACTAATTCTGGATGTATCCAAAGCTCACCTGTTATCATTTCGTTCCTTAATGCAGGTACCTAATGCAGACCTAGGATGTGAGTTTTCTCCTTGATTTGGTCCCAACACAATCAGTGAATGCAGTCTGCTCCACAATCAGCAGTTGTTGTCTTCAATTTATATATACATATCAGTCACATTTGATGGTGAGGACCCAGACTCAATTCCCTCCATTGTCCGAAGGGATGCAAATGCAGACCCCTGGTCTTTGAAAAGTGTGTTTGAGGCATTGTCCACTGGACTGCATGCAATGTACCCTCATATTGAATTTACTTTGTTCTGTATAGAAAAGGGGAACAAGGCAATTCTCTGCTCCAGCAGTCAAGCACTTTGCCAGTAAGGGACATATCTGGACTTTGGTGTCTTTTCCAAGTTTTTGTTTGTTTATTTATTACAAATATGTTGCTTCCAATGTACACAAATGCATTGAAAGCCTTTGGAGCAAGATGAGGAGCAGGGTTCCCTTCTCCCAGCCTTACCAAGGAGGCTTGGGTCCTATTACTCAGTGGTTGGACTAGGTGATCTTAGTGGTCTTTCTAATCATAGTGATTCTATGATGATGATGATGACTTTCTCTGTCCTTTAGTTTTTCTAGGCAGGGTAGCCTGATGTGAACAGGAGGGACTGAGAGTCTTAGCCTGGTTTATAATATGCTGTTGTGGGCTCAGTGTTGAAAAGATGGAGATAAAACTTTGAACTTCCTCAAAAGCCAATGATCTTTCCTCTCATTTGCCGAGTGCAGGACCACAGTGTGGTATGGCAGAGAGATGAGAAAAGCTGTTGTTCTGCCTCTAGTCTTAATATCAAAACAGTATTTGCTTTTTCTTTTTTCACTTAAAAACCAAAACCAAAGCAAGAAAGCAAAAATTGAAAAAGGTAGAATAGTCATGTCAGGGAAACTCGCGATGAGTCTGATGTTGGAAAAAAATGATAAGAACCAACCCACTTCCTTAGCATCTTCTCAGTGAGTAGCTCAGGTGTTTCAGTGCTCAGCTCTGTTATGCACTCTATTTGGAAGAGCTCAACTCAACAGTAAGTTAGGCAGCTAAGAGCAGGTTTGGAAATTAGCATTAGGACTGCATTATTTAAGAGAAACTACAACATTTATTTTTATGTCTCCAAAGTAATTCTGGGGAATATTTTCCTATCTAAAAAAAACCCACAAAAAAACCCAAGAGAAATCTGTCTTCTGTTTATATGCAGATATATGCAATATATGTAAATGTTCCACTGTTTTCTGGTGGTATGTATGAGGAGTTTCAGACCATTCCTGAGATCATTTGTTCTCATATAAGCAGCTCCTTACAACAAACCACAGCTTAGCAAGATCCTTGGGCAGTGGCTTATGTCTTCCACATGATGGGCAGCATACTGCAATGGAAAGAAAGAAACACCCTCACCCTTCCTTACCCTCAGTCCTTGTATAGAATTTTCATGCACATCCAGAAGTGCAATGTATTTTGTCTCTGAGAGAAGAAGAAAACAAATGAGTCCCTCCATCTGTTGAAAACTGTTCGTACTGTTGTCTTCAAACGCTTCTTTTATCACTTGAATGAAAACCATTTATCTGTTCTTCTCCTGCTATCCAGTATAGTAGTCAAATTCTGAATATGTTTTTCTTCTCTTTCCCTCCTTTTCTTTCCTTCCTTCTTTCTTTACTTTCTTTTTTCTTTTCTTTTTTCTTTTTCTTTTTTCCCCAGCTTTCTCTTCTTCAGGATTTCTCCAGCACTGGGGCTATTAGCATATCTTGGGAAACCTTACTGCAGTGGGGATTTGCAGACAACTGTTTACCCTGAATAGATTGCAAGTATTGGACAGTGCAAATATTCACTGTCCAGTGGCACTGGTAACACCAATATCCCTAGCCCTCTGAACATGTACAGCATGGACTAGATAGTTCAAAAAACTAGAGAGGCTCTCAGACCAAGCTGAGTGTTTGTGCAATTAATTCAAGATAAACATTCTCCCAAATGCCTATGCAGTGCTTTAATGACCATTAGAGGCCCACTGCTGAGGAGGTTTGTGCTTTAATTCCACAACCATATGAGATTTCAGGCAGGTCAGTAGAACAGGCTTTAAGCTGAGACAGATAAAGCCAAGTGGGAGGAAATGGGAGAACACAGAGAATATTATTTATCATAAATGCCTGAGAGAATTGGCTGGAGACCTGAAATGAATTTAGGGGCAGATAAAGCTGACAGATAAATCTTAGACAAATCTAGGATGAGAGAAGAGCGCGATTGGAGAAATAAAATAGATGTGGTGATGATAGCTGCTAGAAGAAGAGTGAAGCTCTGCAGAAGTTCAAGCTCATTTTCAGTAAGATGTTTTATCTTTGGGGATTACTCCAACAGAAACTACAACTCCTCGGAGATTTGCCTCAACACCACTAAAAATGCATAGGTCTGATACTGCAAACAGGGTTCCCACGAAGGGGCTAAACTCCTCATGAATCAACATCGTGGCCTCCAGCATTAACATGGCTTTTGGTCGGTGGGGGCTTTATCAGATGATGTAATGTTTGTAATCTGATATCCCACTCCACAATGCTAATGAGGACAGAAATGCCATGGAACTGAGCTGCACCAGAGTGATCTTTGCTTCCCTATGAGCTTTTGGTTAAACAGTTTAATGATTTCTTAAATTCAGCGCCTAGGACACATAACTTGTCCCAGGAGTTTGATGTTTACTATTTAGTTAAATCAGACCTGCTGCTTAATTATTAAAGAGGAGAACTTCAGCCGTGCCCACCTCTGTCCTGGTCTATCACTGATGTACACTTCCAGTTTTGACATGCTACCTATTATTTGTAAATGAAATAAAGAACGCACTCAGATTGTTTGTGCATTCACATCTATGTATGCGTATGCCTAAAGCAGGGATATCTGATAACTTGATTTTAGCAACAAAGCAAGTCAAGGAAGGAGTTTCAGCTCTTAACTCTGAATTTCCTGGGGTTTTACAGATTAAATCAAATCCTTAAGGCCATTTTATCTTAGGTTTTTCTGTGCAAGCATGTGATTTATGTCCTCTTTTTATTGCGTGAACCTTTGTCTCTGTGCTATTCGATTCAGTCTACCAACAGCTGTCAGCTGATTTTATTTTAGTATCTGTAAATTTCTGCACACAAAGCTAGACAAACGCAATGCAGGGGCAAATTAAATCGTGCAATTTAATGCAAAGTCAAGTTGCTGGGAGAACAAGATTTTAACTGCTGATCTAAACCAGCCCTGCATGTAAACAATGGATCTTTGGTGTTTACTGTATACTATCTGTCTAAATACAAGGATTACTGTTTCCTCCTCTGTAGCAACTGGCTGGAGGTTCTCACTAGTAGCTGTTATTAGTAGCAATGACACATTAATTGAACTTCACTGCTTCCAGGTGTGTGGCACACTCCGGGGTCACCCAGTGCACTACAGTTTCATGTGTATTCAATTACTGTAGCGTTATGAAGGAATGCAACATGTCATACATTAAAATGTCAATTACCGGTTTTTATGGGATAGTGGGTAAAATATACCAATCAGTTCTCTTAGCATCGGTTTTGTCTACTTGGCAGCTGTAAGCATCTCACTAAGCTTTACTCCCCACCTCACCTTTGTGACCAGGGCAGAAAAAGAAATGTGTTTGGAAATTACCGCTCACTGTTAGAAACTGTTAGATTACTTGTGTATAAATGGTTGGGTCATGCAGTGTTGTTACTAGTGGCACATCCTGTTATGAGCAAATCAGTAACGGTTTGCCTCAATGGTTTGTTCTGAAGCACTCGAGGTCATGGGCACAAATTCTCGTGCATTTTCAGGGACACGAAACATTTGACACTCTGCTCTCTGAGTGTGTGATAGCATCTTTGCCAGAGCAGATATGGTTGAGCTTCATAGGCTCAGAATTTTTACAGTGTAAATCTTCACCCCATAGATATCCAAGGCAATGTCTCCCTCTAAAGAAAAACACCTTCTTTCAGTAAAGAAAGGTTTCTTTCCCGCTATGCCTTTAAATATGATGTTTTTGGGAAATTATATAAAATTCAGTCTTTCTGACTGGATGAAAGAAGGAATCTTTGGAAAGAAATTTTAGCTACAGAAGATGGAATAAAAATATTCTTGCAGTATTTTTCCTGGGGAACATTCTCATATCTCCCCAAGTTTAGCTATATTCCATGAAATTTCAATACACATAATCTTTTCTGGAAAAATACATTCAAGATCCCTTTGAAAAATTACTTGTTATTTGGGAAGTTGAGTTTAAGGATGAACAATTACCAAGTTGTTAGGGCTGTGCCGTGATCAGCTGAATATTCATCAGCAGCATTTTTTTGTATTGCTGTTTGTGCAGCAAGTCGATGCTTAAGCCTTACATTACTCAGATTTGTATCACAAGGACTAAGCTAAATGAATTAAAAAAATGAAGGTAGAGATTTATTTTAGAATGTAGGCTGTGGATCTTTTTAGTCCATGTCTGTAGGTCTTTCTGTCCTTGAAACAGGCAGGAGTAGAAAATTCTGCAGTGGTGATAAAGATGCTGGGCCAACGTCTTGCATCAACAACATGCTGGAGAGACATTTCAACTGTTCTTAATCTTCCAACAACTATTGCAAACTATGAATCGAAAAAACAAAACTCTTATATGGAAGCCTGGGAACAGTGGAAAATAATGTGGTTTAAAATAGTTATGCATGATATGGTTTGTACACCATTAAATTTCAATTGAGTATGTTTCCTACAAATACAGGATACATCAGCTGTGGTTTTGAAAATCGTTATTGAGAAGAAAAGCATCCAACTGGCATCACAAACATACAGTAGACCCAAGGCTAGGAAGATTACATTCAAATGCCTTAGTTTCCCCATTTCTTCACTGGAAATGCACTGTGAGAAAGTATTATGCCAAGGAGATTCCTTGTTTGCCATATTGAAGGCATGTGGCGTCCAACTGCATGATGTAGAGTTGAGCCTAGGAATAAGATCTGTGATAAATAATCCCACAACTTGAGGCTGCTACTGGACAAATACCCCATAACTTGATGCTGTTAAAATTAACTTCAGGGTATAGAGACATAGCATCCTGATTCCAAACCCTCCAGTCTTTTCTCCAGTTCTTCAAATTCTGTTCCTTTCCCACTGAAGAACACACACAAGTGACTTGGGTGGCATCCTGTAGCCTGGATTCTGCCAGAGATGAAAAAGAATAATTTAATGATCATATCTGATCTTAACATCTACAAAATTGTCCCAGTACGGTGACTGCAAAGTCTACAAAACACTCTCAATTACTAGTCCTCTCTTTCAACCGTAATCACATACTGTAACCTGTTGCCTATTGAGATAAAGTGTATATGAGTGAAATAAATACATTCTGTCTGTTCTAAGCTAGAAAAGTTAAAAAAGACTCAAAATAACATTCGCTACAGGAGATGGAATAAAAAAAATACTTTGCTCATGTCAGAAGCAAATTCATTTTAATGAATTCTTCAAAAGAATGCAGATGCCTGAAGAATTGTGCATTTTTTTTTTGCATGTCATTGCTTTAAAAATAGTATAGATGGCTCTTTCTGATCTCTGTGTTTATGAAAAATCCCATCAAATTCCAGATCACAGACAGCATTTAAAAATGAATGTGCAAACTATGAACTGTGACCATGTCTCATTTATAAATATGTGCTATAAAAAAAAAAAACAAAAACAAAAACAGAATGTACACTTTATTTTTAAATTCAGAACACAAGGGGATACTGTTTTAAGTAAACGTTCAAAGTAACTCCCTTCAAGGATTAACTACTGAAATGAAGGATAATGCAGATAATTTAAGTAGCACCACTGAAAGGGGAGGCAGTTCTGAAGCAGCCTTTGTCTTTGCAGAGTTGTGGTGAATTCTTTGATGAAATTGTTTATTACTGGCACAGATGGATGATATGACACTCCACCTTGCACTGTAAGGTAACAGGAGGCAGATAAACCTCTCTGGAATATATCAGTGCCCTCCTACTTTTGGTATTCAACCTGGACAGGGATGTTTGGAGTATGGGTACTCAACGTGATTGGTCAAGAGAACTCTGCTTGATTCCTCAGATCACCTACTTGAGGGATTTTGCTGAAGTTTCTGCCTTAGGCCCCGTAATCATAGAATCATAGAATGGCCTGGGTTGAAAAGGACCACAATGATCATCTAGTTTCAACCCCCCTGCTATGTGCAGGGTCGCCAACCACTAGACCAGGCTGCCCAGAGCCACATCCAGCCTGGCCTTGAATGCCTTCAGGGATGGGGCATCCACAGCCTCCTTGGGCAACCTGTTCCAGTGTGTCACCACCCTCTGAGTACAAGCATACATCTCTCCAGGGATGAGACTCTTTCTCCCCTTTGTGAAATTCTGCCACCTCATTTCACTCACTTTAGCAGAGGAGTTCTCCTGCTCCATTAAATATCAATTCTATCACTGTGTTTTTGGAGAAGACCATCCATCCATTATGAATCGGGTAGAAGCAATTCGGACAAGAAATGGTAATGCATTTTGTACTCTGTTGACTGAGACCTTGGTGCAGGCAGAATATGCCTAATTTTAAGAGGTCTCACTGACTGCTGGGACTGCAGACATGATTAAAATTAAGCACATGTTTCAGTCCCTTCCTGAATCAAAGTTTAAATGAGATCTGAAATGGTTGCTTGACTTCACATCGCATTACCATTAGCAATTTCCTGGCTATTGTTTTTCTTCCCCCACTGTGGTGACTTTTGCAAAATAGATCCCTCATCTGACTGTAAGGGTAAATGAAAATCAGGCCCATTAAATTTACTGTCTGTAAAACACTAATGCCTAACAAACAGTATCTTTACATTTAGATGGCATTTCTATCCTGAGGAATCTCAAGTCACTCTATAAAGCCTGACCTCGATCCTAAAGTCACATACACACGTGAGCAACTTTATATTGCATACCAAACAGGATTACGCATGAATGTAAAACTACTCATATGCTGATGTGTTTGCATATTGACGACCATAGTGTGTTAAGTGTCACTCTGGACAAATGTCATTAAGACTGTAGTTTATGTCCAAACCTTTAGCAGGATTAATAAGGATTCTGTCAGGTTTCATAAATGCACAGCATTTACCATATGCCAAGTAACGTTTCTTCTCTGCATTCTCACAGCTGTTGCCTTCGTCTTTTTAAAGGAATGCAAATAATTCCAGAATTTACTGGCAACTGTCACAGGAAAAGTGTTAATGAAAACTGGTACTGCACGTAACATAAACTAAGCATCACTTCGCATTTTTCACGTTATATTCTTGAATACTGCAAATGTCAGATTAAAATTCACTAAGCATGTGATGACATCTGGCTGTTTTGCCAGATTTCATCGTGCTATTACGTTGACTAATCCAATGAAAAGGTAAGTTGACCAAGTCCATAACAATATCACTCATAATTATAACTCCTATAAATTGTCCTTGACTGCAGATAATACTTAATAACCAGACAAGGAATTCTAATTTAGGAATAAGCTTCTTAGGATGCCCCAAATTATTATTATTATTTTACATTTCACTGCTTTCATCGGTACCTCAGCAGTCACTCTTGTCTTTATAGAAACAAACTACTAAACAGACCACCATTTTTTTTGGTATTTTAAGTAACAAGAACACATTTAAAAGCATTTCCTGAATCAGAAGGTTGAGTCTTTTTTTATTGCAGGTGCTTCCATCATGCAGCCTTTCCACAGGCTGACCAAGATGCAGCTTAAACGCAGTCAGGTAACTTTTTAGCCAGTTTACTGTCCCCATGTCCTTTGCCAGTAAATACCTGCCACCTTTCAGGTACAAGGTGACAGCATTGTTACAGAGAGCACAGTGTTTCTTACACTCCAGGCTCAGAGACAGTTGCCCTGTAGGCTGCTACTTAAGTAAAACTTCAAGGAACAGGTTTCTTAAAGATTCCTTTTCCCTAAATGATTGAATCAGCAAAATATCATAGAATTATTTGAAGTTCTGAACATGCTGTGAAATACTTGCTCGAGAATTCAGAAGAAGCGTTGCGATGAAGGTTGACTTAATCATTTCAAAGTAAGATATAAGAGACAAATTATTCTCTCTTATTTCTTTCATTCATTTTGACACTTGATGATCCTGGCTCTGCTAGTTCAGCAAGAGATTTGCTGTTCTAATGTTGTTGGACAACCTTGCTCACAGTGGGAAAGATTCTAAGATTAGCAGCATTCTTTGAAAAACAAATAGCTTTCCCTCTCTCTCTTTTCGTATGTCAGTCAGTCTTTTGTTCAGTTCTGTGTATAACTGAAACAATGTGACAATAGCAGAAAATATTCTGCATCAAATGTTTGTTTTAATGAAATTCACTGGAACAGAATTTGGTCATGATTTAACTTGTGTAATTTAGGATGCATTGAACAAGGTCAGTCCTAGTAGTATTTTACCAAGCACTGTTGTTTCAAACAGCTGTTTTCATCCAATAGAAAATATGTTATACCATTTTATTCTCTCTATTTGCCTCAGTAGAACAAATTATGTTTGTCAAAATCATCTGGTTAAAGTGTTTTCTTCATTGTCCTTATATTGAACATTATTTCACAGGCCACGGAAAATATACATTCATGTATCTGAAGGGCTCTGTCTGTATTCAGAACTAAGACGTGTCCTAGAGGTTGATTATTCTACTCAAGCACTTCTCATTATTCTATTTAAGTGCTGATCACTCAGCATGGTCTGAAGATAAGATAAAAATCAGCTTTATTTCTTATTCTGAGAAAAGCTGACATCAGGATCAATAAATCCTGACAGAAGCTATTAACATTTTAATGAGTTACTCAATAATATTCTAAAGATGTGCTGGCAAGTCAAGCCTCCTTTGATTAAGGACAAATTTCTTAGACTACTGTAAATATATATTTCAAGGTCCAGAATGCAAAGCTGTCACTTATCAATCAAGAATAAAGGGCAAAAGTCATGAATAAAGGCACTATGGCAGGAGCTGTCCATATGATTATGATGATTACTGTACATGACGTAAATTTCTAAGATGCCATTCATCCAAAAAAAACATAGCCAAATATTAGTCCTTGGGTTGTGTATTTGGTTGTCATATGATTGAAGAAGTGTCTGTGACTTCCTCCTGCAATGTATAGAAATCCAATGATGTTGGGAGCAGTTGGACACGTCTATACATGGTTGAATGGAATGGCAAATAAGAGCAATGAGCCAGGTCAATAGGAAAGAAAGTATCTGTCCAAACTCTGCTGAGCCTCAAGAAAAAGACAAAGGGTTATTGAGGTGAAATATACTTGTCTAAGGGTGAATTTTGCCTTTAAAACTAGGCAATTCAATTGCACTAAAATGAATCCACATTTGACCTAAAGGGGAGATGTTACCTGACATAGTGTTAAACACTGCAATAAATCTGTTGACAGAAGAATGCTATTGAACGTAATGCCAATAGGTTACAGGAAAATCCTTGCTAAGATGCCATGCTTACAGAATATTGACTTCAGTGCAACATTTCAGTGAACAAATATGAGTCTTCTAACACAAGTCACAGATGTGACTTTTCTACCGGAGACAGTCCAACAGAATCAGAAGTACTGCAGTAAAGCTAGGGACAGCAAAAGACTGTAGGGCTTCTCAGCCTGGGCTAAAAAGATGTAGGAGAAAACTGTAGAGAATGTAAAATGGCATTAGCAATATTTCCCTATGGGAATGAACACATGAAATATGAATCATGATGCTAGCTAAAAAGAAACTCATGTAATTAGATAAGTTACTTCATGGACCTGCCTTAATCATAATGAAAGCATTCAGTGATTTCCATAAATACATGTGTAGGAGGTATTTCTCTGAAGATTAGATGAAAATCATATCAAAATTCAAAAGAAAAAGGCTATAAATGCAGATGAGCCTCTCAAATATTTTGTCATTTTTGATAACGCCCTCAACTGTTCATGACATCCTAGCACCCACGTTTCCCATTTGTGATGTAAGAAATACACATTTCTGTTCAAGAAAGACATAAAATCAAGATGCTGCTGCTGCAGCAGCAAGGGCTGCTGAAAACATGGAGTTGAAGCTCTGATGTCTGATGTCCAGAATACTTACAGTTTCTAAAAATATATATTTAGACCAAGACTCAGAACCGTCTCATCAGTGTGGATCACTCCGAAGAAGGAGAATGCTGAACAATGGCTAATAATACCCTTCCTGTAAGAAAGAACAAGTAAAAAGGAAGAAAAATGGAAAAGTAGCAAAAAAATGCAAGTACACATCAAATTCTGCAGAAACATCTCTTTTATAATAGCCCATACCCAGGGGTTTAAAATGCTACTACTTCAAAATATTCTATTCATTCATCCCTTGATAAATTCTTGCTGACATACTGCTCAGAGATGGGAACACTACAGCTTCACAAACAAACAGGTCATCCAACAGTTGAGTAAACTGAACTCCATCACACCGCAGAGGGAAATATTCCAGATTTCTCCTCGTCATGCTTTCTCTATATTATATATAGAAAGCATGTGCGTGTGTGTAAACAAAACAAAAGAGATTCCAGGAGCAAAATGAATAGTGTTGGTATTCATAAAAGCATTCAACAACTGAGGCTTTGTTGCAATCAAGTTGCTATTGGCACTCACTGATAGACATGACATTTATTTACCTCTCTGACAGCCTCAGTGCCTCATGACATACAACAGCACTTTCAGGACTAAGCCTTGAAAACAAAAGCCCTAGGAGAGTTGTGAATGCTACTTCAGTATATTGGGCAGGTGGCAAAGGGATGGATGTCACCTGAACCCATTGCTACACTCATATTTTTTCTTTATTTTCTGAACCTTTGGTCAGGCATTCGTTGCATATAAATAACAACATCAGGAATAACTTGGTATGCAGCTGAATTTTTAAATTACTATTTTAACTGAAAGGATTCTGTTGCTATGCATGGATAACACTGAATATTTTCTTGGTGAAGCAGGACATATTTTGAGAAGATCACTTCTTCTTTCTGTTGAAGTTCTCCCCTGGATGGGAACATACCACTCAAAGCCAAGGACATTGGGTAAGGTAGAGACTGTATAATAATAGTGTTGTAGGTGCAGAAAGTCTTTGAGATACCTAAATCCCCTCTCTTACAAATGACCAGAACTGCTACCATCCCAGGAGAGCTGTGTGGGTCGGCCCTTAAGCCTATTATGGACCCTCATGTTTACCTGAAAGGCTTGATCCAATGGGTGGCAGTTTGGCTGCCTTCCTCCACTCTGCTCCTGGGTAAGCACTAGGCTGAACATAAAACCAGGGGCAGCTTAGCTCAGGGATGTGGTGAGCTGTTTCTGACCTTGCCGCAGGGAACAGTTCATCAGACAAATTGTGTCTATGAGTAAGGATCTCAGATGCAACACCTCCAGCCTGAGATGTGAAAATCCATATCTATTTACCACTTCACGTCCTATCTCTATGTTGTCACAGTGCATCCTTGGGAGCAAGACAGATGGGGTTCAGGCCCTTTCTCGGAGCTACTGAATAGTTTTATCCAGGGCAGACATCATGTATAATGTATAAGCAAACCTAAGAGCTGGGCTAAGTCCCTGTCTCTGTCTTCCCACATGAGGAGCCCATGCACCTGATTAGAGCATTAGGGTCCTTCTTAACACAACGACTCTTGAAAGCTTTTTGTGTGTGTGACCCAGCAAACAGAGGAGCACCCAGACTCACCAGTAGCTCAGTCACCAGGGCACCGTCTTGCAGGAGCCTTGAACAACCTGTGTCCTGAGAAGTAATTTAACTGCTGAATTAGAGGACAAAAGGATATTGTGACAACTGCAACCTTTTGCTCTTTTTCAGCCTGTATTATAAAAGAGAAAAGTGACCTCTTGCTATGTTGTTGAAAAGAACAACAGCCTGGGTTAAGAGCCTAACCTCCAAAAGAAGTAAAATGCATGACATGCTGCTCTTTAAAGCATTCCTTGCTAGCTGATTTACGCATCTCCCTGCTCAGCATGCTGACCGGTGCTTCCCAGAGAGCACATGGCCAGCCCTGAACCATGAGGCAGGGGAGATGCGCACCTACCTCACTCTGTGGGGCTAATCTCAAGGCCTGACTCAGAGGTTGAAATATGAGGGTTAGATTCCACTTTTGTGCAAATGGATTCTAGTGACTTCTGTATAGGTGTATAGGTATTTATAAGATCCTATTATAAGCCTAAATTAAGGTTTATATGTCCTTGTGAAAGGCACATTTTTCAAAATCTCATTCTCTTCTAAACACCTTCCAAAGGAGAACCAATGAAAATCTTCCTCTCAATTTTTTCTAAGCTCTCTCAATCAGATAGGTCTATTTTTCTCATTAAAAGTAAACAAAACAAAACAATCCCTATTGATGTTAACAAGACTTGTGTAAAGAACTTTAAGATCTGAAATATTAAAAATGTTACTATGTTTATTTTGAGTTTATTGTTTTCTATACATTTTTTCTATCTTTTTCTTTTGTGAACAACCACAGCTTATTTATTTATCTATCTATCTATCTATTTATTTATTTATTTATTTTTGTTACAGATCTTGCTTTCTATATCTCTGGTTATTAACATTTTTGTTTTCCAAATTCTCTTTAATAGACTCCTTCCCTGGCAAAGAGGATGGATTAACTTCTCCAATCTGCAGACTCTGCTCCTGTCTAAACTCTGTATGACATTCACCCTAGCAGAGCACATTACGGGTCATCTAATGTCCAACTATAACAACTAAATATTTTTTACAGAGTTCACAGAATCACTGAATATCTTGAGACAGAATGGACCGAAAAGGATCATCAAATACAACTCCTGGCTCCACACAGGGCCAAACAAAATTCAAGCTGTGTTTCTAAGAGTGCTTTTCAAGCGTTTCTTGAATTCCAGCCACTGCCCTGGGAAGACTTTTCCAGCTAACACCTATCAATTCGTTCCCCATCCGGTGTTTATGCTCTCCCCTACAAAATGCTCACCCTCATTCTTACTGAATTAAATATTTTTACACGATATTTTTCAGTTTCATAGCCATCATGAAGAATTTAATATTATTCTTTCACTATTCTGTTTTCAGCTCAAACCATAGTCACCTGCAAATGTGACTGCAAATGTGTAAGCATGTTGCTTATTTTAATATCCATTCAGTAATGGAAATGCTGACTAGTACCTGATCTGCGGACAGATTGCTATAGTGCCATGCTTGGGATAGCCTCCCATGTCTTTAGTGATCACTATTGCCCAAGTACACCACTCCAAACACCTTTTCATGCACCCTATAAGAGGTCCTACTATGTTTTTTATTTCCCATTCTTCCAGTACATCAACTATAATTCCCAAATGTCCTCTTTCAATGGCTTTCCCATTCCACCCTGTGGTCTTCTTTTTGCTACCCATGTGCTCTGCTCACACCCTCACTGCCAGATTTGGAGTTGGAAGGGGTATTTCCCTTTCAGAGACCGAACTGGCTGAGACCATAACAGCGCTGTTCTCAACAGCATGAAGCATGGCTCTTTTTGTACAATGTTTTGGGAGTTGTGAGAAAATTTGTGCTATTGAGGGGTCCTGGGGCAAAGGCAGTTTGATTAATCCTCTTCTGCCCTCTTCCTGCAGCACAGAAATAACCATGAGTTTTTGGCAAGAAGATCTAGATCTTTTTTCACAGCATTTTGGGTAGTTTAATGGTTTAGGTAAGTATATCAAATCAATGCCCTGTGTACTCTTCTAGAACGGACATCTAACTCAGGACAAGGAAGCAAGCGATCCTTTCCTGTCTTTGCTCTTCTGCCTTAGTGTTGCTGTTATTCTTGATTTTCTGAGTGAATTACATTCATTTTATGCCTTGATCTTTCTGGCTGTCACTACATGCTCATGCTGTTTCTGTGATCATCTGGATTACTGGACTTTTTGTTTCTAACTTGTGTATGCTCCCCCCTTGTGTCTGAGACTTGTGTATAAAACCTCAGCATTTTGCCATCTTGGTCTTTTCTACATCATTTTTACATCCCTTTCACAATAAGATCTGTCATTTCAGTTGCTCTTACCCAAGCTGCCTTCTGCATGAATGAGTTCCTCCCCAGCCACTAGAACTGCATCAGAAAAAGCCTGTTCTCTAACATTATTCTTTGCTTTTTTGCATTCCCCATAACTTTTCTGGATAACTAGTTTGCTTTTCTCTCCCAGAAGATGATTTGATGATGAAAATCTTTAGAATTGACAAAAATCTGTTTCCTGAATGTTAGTTACTCAACAACATAGTTATCCATCTGATGTTCCCATTTTGGCAGCCTCGGTTGGAGTTATCTGCAGAGCCATTACTAAGCCTAATCCTTTTCTCCTGTTATAATTACTTCCTCTGCACTGGGACCTCTGCTGGTCACATTAATTCATGCTTTAAGCATTCTCTTTCCATTCTTTTGTCCCAGTTCAGACCCCTCTTCATTCAAGTGACAAAGTGGTGTACAAAGATGCTCATGTTGTTAACTACATCCTTGCTCAACATCTCATGGGACATTACCCATCCCACAGTATGCAGTGGCCCCTGGTAATGCTATCTGTGCAGCGACTCGCAGCCATCACTTCCTGGCTGGGGAGCTGAAGGAACCTAGCGAGAGCACCACCTAAACCCCTGGCCTCCTTATTTCCAGGATCTGGGAAATGTTTCTGATATATTCAGGATGGCTCCTGGCAGTGTGATTAGTGATCATAAAGGCTGAGGTGCTAAAGAGACACTTGATGCCTTGACAACTCTTTTCAACTGTTTCAGATTCAAGATATTTGCATGTAGAGCACATTGTGAAGTGTGGCCCACAAAAGTGTATCTTTGTTGCCTTCTTCCTGATAGCAATGACTGCTTCTGTTTTCTGTCCTTTTTTGGGATAGTGATGAACTCCATGGTCGTTATGGCACATGACTTTTGCTTCTCCACTGCCCTGTCCTCTTGGAGGTTCATTCCTACTGGAACAAGAGATTAATTTTCTCCACATCCGGGAGATGCTCACCTCAAGTTTCTTTCCTTTCATATTAACTAGACATGCAGACACTAACCCATATAATACACAAACAAATTCTGCTGGGATTTAACATTGTTGGTGACATCGAAAACCTCACTTACTGCTTTGCTTGGGGAAACGATCCTGACTTGTGCTGGTAATGCTTTCATGACTGTAATTACCTCTCAGCCTGCTTCTTTCTCCTACAGCTCTCTTATTTGCTGCCAGAGATATTCTACCAGAAAGCATTCCCTATGCTAAGTGTCATTCCCATCCTCATTTCTCTGCAGTGAATTGGGACAATCACAGATCACTGCCTGGGCCCCAACTCTGTTTGGCTCTCAGAGGTACAGGAGAACAGATGATGGTGTTCAAGGAGGGATTGTACATTGCTCTTAGTTACAGGATTTGATTTTGGAAGTTCCTGTGTGGAGCTATGAGTTGTACTTAAAGACCCTTGGTGTGTCCCTCCCAACTCAGGGTATTCTATGATTCTATGATTCCATAATATAACTCTATTTAAACTGAGACCTTTGTGAACCATCCCTTAAAATCATCATTTGTAAGCCATCCAAGTAGCACACGACCTTTAAAATAACGTCTACAAAGGTGCCAGGATATTTTCCAAAAGTGTTTATGAAGATTTGAGGCCACATACCATGTAAAAATTCACTAAAATCAAGATAACTTAATGGTTGCATTGACTGATGATATGATATGATCTGTCTCTCAGAAACCACTCCATTTTAGTACACCACCATCGCAAGTATAAACAGCTTATACTTGAACATGACTACCAGAACTTCAAGGATTAACAACAGCTCAAAAATACCCAAATATTTTGCTGCCTGCAATTTGAGAAAAGGCTTTGGTGGACTGTAATTACATTTCACCTACTCTGACTGCTTCTTCCAGGGTCTCCCTCCTCACCACCCTCCAGTAGGGCTCTTGGCTGTTTTTTAATGGAATAGCCTGAACAAACATACTGCTCTCAGTGTGACAATGTGGACAATGTGCTGCTGGTTACTAAGCAGCATTTGCAAAGAGTGTTCGCTGCTCAGACCCCCTCCCCCTTTTATCAGTTAGATGTTATCTGCACAACAGGCCCAATTGTAAGTAAATGCTGACACTACAATATGAGCACGCTTCAGTTTTATGCTCCCACATTATACTTCTAACATGCTACTTATTTGAGGGAACTAAATAAAATTATGATGATGATTCTAGCTAAAAATGCCCGGCGTACACTATCCAAGAAATCTAACAAAAACATTAAATATGCCCCAGGAAATCAAATTTATAGCACAGGAAATGTTTAGTGACTTCATTGCTCAGATTACCAGTTGGATATCAGTTACATCATCAGCAACCTCCAATTTCCTGTTTTGCTTATCATAGAGTTACTGTTTTCTTTTTTTAATGTTTGCACAGCCCATGTGGCAGCAGTACAATAAGATCAGATACAGGAATTTTCTGTGATGGATTATAGATCATGTTTATTTTATCATTTTTGAAGAAATAATAATAATAATAATGTCAGGAACTGAATGTGTACAAAAGACAAATAGGCTTTTATATTTTTTCCATTGGAAAAGATATGATTTGTGGCAGTATGTGCATTAGTTCTTTGTAAACATTATTGATTTGTGTCCCGCTACAGAATTGTTCCTTCCTAATGAGTAAGAAATGATACCAGGCTTCTGGCAGCTGACAATAACGTTATATACTTCTGGTCCTTAGAGAAACTTGCTTTTCTTTGCTGTCTTTACCTCTATGAATCAGCCACTCTTTGTGCTTATAACTCTCCTATTAATCTTGCAAGTTGCCTGGTCTTGTAAAAGTCTGACCCACAGCATTATTTCAGCCAAGTATGAATATCTCTCATGGCAATACCAACTTCATTCAAGGAAAAGTGTATTTCTTTATTATTCCCAATCATTCTGTGAAACTCCAGATTTTTCTTTTAACGCAGAGCTTCACACGTAATTGACTGATATTCAAACTCCTCCCAAGCTTTAGCACCTTTTTGGCCTCTCTGAAGGCCTGTGAATTTCCTAAGCGAAAGCCTTGAGATCTGGACCTGGAGATCATCTGTCCAAAACCACCCAGAAAAGGACCTTGATCTGTTGCTGATAGATAACTCATAGCATTAGGTTCGGCCTGTTGTTCCTTGTCTAAATTTTAACCCGACTTTGGAGAAGCTTTCTTCCAAGTGACTAAAATCACACTTACAAGATCTCTGTAGTAAAGGAAAAATCTGTGATCCATTTGCAGGTTAGTAGGTGGTAACAGCGTGGAGTTATAAAATAATGCAGATTTACCAAATGTATATATTCACCAACATGTTTCCTGTGCCAGGGGGATAAACACATCTTCAGTTGTTATTTTGGATTAAAAAGTAGGAGGATAGGTAAAATAAAACTTTTTTGATAACATAGAATAAATGGATTAACTAAGAAATCTGCTTTAATGAATGGTATTAGACTATTTGTGAAAACAAACAAACAATGCCACGCAAATCGTTAAGTCAGTTTCATCAAATGATTGTCAAGTCTGCCTTTTGCCTTTGGAAAAACACAGTGAGATAGGCTGAGATGTAAAAACAGTATTAATGCACAAAATAAGATCATCTTCATGACTATATTAAGAAGTTATAAAAATGCAGTAGATTTATAAATGCAAAAGCTTATAGAAAATTTCTCTTGTTCTCTTTCAAGCACCAGAATCTCCTGGTTGAAAAGCAACCATTAGCCAAGAGACATTCAAACTCAAATAATTATTACTTGTGCAAGTAATTATTTCCAAATTGGCAAAATTTGACTTGTTGTCTGCCTCAGCAGCTACAATACAGTTTTTGATGCTCTCTTCTGCATGTTTGCTTTGAAGAAAAATGCAGTGGTATTCAGAATGTTTTCCTTTCTGATATAGCTGAAATTACACTCACAAGCCCATGCTTACACATAGAATTTCCACATTAATTTGTTCTGGAAACCAGACTGCCCTCTTGGAATCTTAAACATAGAAACTTTGAGCAAAAGTCTGATTAATATCAGCAAAAATCCTTCTCTTGCATCTCCTTTGCTTTGTTTCTGGTCTATGTTTATGTTATGCATTTTGCAGGTAAGTCTGCTGCTTGAATTAATAGGTGAAAATAGAGTCATTGAATCATAGAATCGTAAAAGCATAGAACCACAGAATCACAGAATGGCTTGGATTGGATGGTACCTTAAAGCCCACGCTGCCCCAACCCTTGCTGGGGGCAGGGCTGCCCCCCACCAGCTCAGGCCGCCCAGGGCCCCATCCAACCTGTCCTTGAGCGCCTCCAGGGATGGGGCACCACAGCTTCTAGCTGCACTTTTGCCCAGTGTTCCAAAAATGCTCTCTCTTCAGCTTTCATTGCCATTGATAAATAATACATTGCATGAAAGAGGGAAAAGAAATCACATGCATACTTTTATGTCCAGTTCTTCCCATCTTCTCTCCCTCAAACTTACTTCTCTACTCTATTTATCATGTGCAGGTTGCGGGTAGTTATATTAATGCAAATAAGAAGGAAGGACGTTAGCCCCAGATCATCCTGATGGGGATGTCGTTAACATGCATGACAGAAAACTGATTACAAATGATCTACCCTTCAGAATAAGGCTTTATGTTTTTCTTTATTTATTTTTGTTAACTGGGCAACAGGGCATTAAAGCCTTGTGATGTATTAACTTGTTGGCCTGGAACTGATTTAAGGCTGCACAAGGAAGAGTTTTTGATGCATCATTTGTGGTACGAGCACATTTAGACATCAGCAGTTTTTTAAGATATCTATAATACCGCTGTGACTTCAACGTTTTATTTGTCCATGCTAACTAATATAGTACTCTAAATATATTAAATTCTGTGTATTTTAAATATGGATATAAATATATTGCTTTAAACAATAAGATGTTCAGAGTTATGTGTCGACACTGAGAATCAATTCTTTGAAATAAATAGTAAAATCATGGGAAACTACTGGCAAAATTTAGCTTTTCTATATTAATTGTTCTCTGGTTTTAGCCATTAAGACTATTAAAGAGAAATCAAATGGCAAGGTAACCTTGAGTTCTGATGGACTGCACAGAAAAATACTACTCCTGAACTCCACTGTAGTGTCCAGTGGATGCATGACAGCTCTGTTGCCTGCACCAACATATGCGATCCATGGGTTGCACGTTGATTTCTTTACTTCGGTCTTTCATCAAAGGCATGATAAATGCTAAGATGTTAAAAAATTGCGTTCACACCGTAGCTCTCGCTTCTTTAATATTCTGCTTCACTCTGTCACTAAATTGTACCAGATAATCCTTTTTCCTAAATCTTTTGTTGAGTTTGAAGTATTCAACACTAACATACAGCTAGTGGGAGAGGAAGAAAAGGCATTTCTGGTTCTAAACCTGAAACTGCAATGGCTACAGGGCAGTGAAACTCTTGCTTAGTGCAAGTGACTGATGGAAGGCTCTTATTTTGAAGCAGTGATGAATTATCCTCAAAGCCTACCCTCTACTTATTAAGCAAATAAGATCATATGTCCCTCTACTGTGTAACTGTGCCACAAGCGTACAGGTCTTTCACTGGCTCTGCCAATTTTCTGGCTGTGATCAGACCAGTAGATGCCAAAATCATAGAATCATAATAATATTAAGTTTGGAAAAGACCTCTAAGATCACCTAGTCCAGCCATCAGCCCACCCCCACCATACCCACTGACCATGTCCTGCAGTGCCACATCCACATGGTTCTTGAACACCTCCAGGGATGGTGACTCCACCACCTCTCTGGGCAGCCTGTGCCACTGCCTCACTGCTCTTTCTGAGAACATATTCTTCCTGACATCCAACCTGAACTTGGCGCAACATGAGCTATTCCCTCATCCTATCACTGTTATCTGGGAGAAGAGGCCAACACCTCCTTTCAGGTGGCTGTAGAGAGTGATGAGGTCTCCCCTGAGCCTCCTCTTCTCCAGACTCAACAACCCCAGCTCTCTCAGCTGCTCCCCATCAGACTTGTGCTCCAGACCCTTCATAGATTTGGTGCCCTTCTTTGGGATGACCATGCTGAGGTTCCCATAAGGTAATGAATACCTCATGCAAAAGCTTACACGCCTGTTTGAATAATTTGAAACCAGATCTATGAATCAAAACACTGTTTTTGTTATATGTTTGCCATTTATTCAAACTCTGTAAAATCAGCATATTGCATGGGACACTGTTCCCTCCAGCTCTCAGGCTCTCAGCGGGGACCCAACTGCCCCCTCCACTTGCATGGAAAGGAAATAATTCCTGACTTCACATGAGAAGCACATGTACTGTCTCAGGCGTGCATGTGGTCTTACCTCCATACGGCTACTCAGGCTCACCACTGCAGCAGAGCCTCTTTTGCTCTTTAACTGTATTTTATTTCAACAGGTGCCTTTTCAGTGGAGCAGCAATTCAGCTAGCACTCACCTCCCATCATGGCACACGTCTGCAGACCTGCTGCTGCTTACGCCAAGCCACATTTGTCCTACTCACTGCATATTCAGATTGCATTTCTGGTAGGACTTACTACTGAAGAATCGGGTCAAGCACGCAGGAATTTTTGACAAAGACTTCTTTAAAACAGCCCTATCAATCTATTGTGTACTGTATTTCACTCACACATTATGAAATAAGACCAGGGAAAATGTTCATCTGCGAAAAATTCCCCAAAGAGAAGCATGTCAAGACCGCTAGTCTTTCCATATTGTTATGAATGAAACTCAACGTTTCAAGTATCAACCCTAGACCGAAATCACTAGGGATTTCCCCTGATTTCCACCCCCACTCAATTTTAAAGTAACTGCATTAGAAGTATGTGTTTTTATACAGTAAGACATAATGCACACACATGCACACACACACACACAGAACAGCAACTGCCGTTTCTGGTGCAGCGAGTGATAAAAAAATTGGCTGCGATTCAGAGAATACTCCATGTTTTGGAGACTGTCATGACAGGCAGGGATTAGATTTTACATGAGTGGTGATGAGGATACTTCTACTGACATGTGGGGGCTGTATTTTTTCTTGCCAGCGGGGCTGAGCCACGTAATTCATCTTTCTCACTGAGAAAAGAGCACATCAACTACTGAGACCCCAGATTTGTATGGGGAGAACTACGTGGTGCACAAATGGAGCTGGGGTGTGTGTTGAAACCAGCATGACACATTACTCAGGCTGCTTTCCTCTCTGTTAATTATTTAGAATTCCTCGCCTTTTGCAGATGGGATTGGTATCACTATGGAACAACTGTGAGGGCTTCTCACAAAGCGTAAATAGCAGAAAACCACCTCTGCAGATCTAGAAATGGTACCAGTCTGAGATACTGTAAATGCATGCTTTGTTTCCAGAATCCTCATCACTTTTTATTTTGTGATTACTGTATACATGGGGCATGTTTCCTGAATTTTCCCACAATCACTCTAAAATGCTTTTTGTTTATAGCTCTATTTTTCCTGCTTTGAGAACATCTTACTGTGGACCACAAGGCACTCAGATAGTATGGGAGTGACTGGAATATCATATGTCCCAATGGAAGTTCTTTGTTGGTGGTTTATAAGCACAGGTTTTTGGTGAATGGTTATTTGTAGATACCTCGTCTACAGAACAGTGAAAATCTGAAAATGAAAATGTTTCTATCCTGTATTACACTGTGTATATTGCTTTACAATTAATATTTTAACAGAATCTAAGATGCTTACTGGCAATATGCTTCACATGTAGAGTGTAGATTGTGTGGACTAGCCAGCGTTCTATTTTAAATCAATCTATTTTTTAGCTGATCAGCAGTTATGATTTTTTTTCTGCTTACAGGCATAGCACAATACTTAATGAAGCTGGCAGGCACTAAAACCCCCTGGTCAGCATCTTTCAGTTTCTGTCAGAGTCACTGTATGAGCAGATGTGTTTACACTGCAGAACCTTACCCTGAGCCATGCAAGCCATGATGGGACTTTTGGTCTGTGGAACACGTAGGTATGCTCATGAGCAATTTCCATTCCACTCTCCTTTTTAAAACCCGCTCATATAAAATAAGATTGAACCGAGACGCTTATGGCAAACAATAAAAACCTGAGATTAGCAGGCTTTAAAAATGTTATCTGCCATTCCAGCCCGGCAGTTTTGGATTTCCAGGTTTGAGTAAGATCAGGAGTGATAAAACAGATACAATACAAGAGACTGTTCTCATGGCATTTCCAAAAAGGCCAGACAGTAAATCTCACCAGGCAAGCAGATTTCCAGCATACCTCTAATGTCTAGAGGTCTGAATAAGCAGAAATAATTTATTAGGATTCACTCATCGCTTGGGCTGAGTGTGAACCAGTGCTTGAGTAACTGATTCAGGCATGGCTTGTCAATGATCTCGTAGTCTTCAGTTTTGAGTTCGTGGTTCAAATGAAACCAAAAGCTGAAAAACAGAGATTTGGCCTTTTTCTTGTTTTGTTCCAATTTCCACCTCAGGTAAAGATTTACCTCATGAGCCTATGTTCACCAAAAACTTGCCAAAGCTAGCTTAAGTTTGGGGTTCACCAGCAGCACTGTGGTGGCAACCAGAGCCAAGTGCAGTGTCATGGCATAAAACATGATGCACTAAACAATCCCTATTCAAAGAGTTGTAGAAGAGTTAGTTAGACTCTTTTACTAAAAATGCTGCAAAGATCAACGTGAGGAGGAGGACCAAGTTCTGCTCAAGAAGTGCAGGAGATCTGAAATATTTTCTACGAGAGTGAGAGCGTGTATGGGGAAAACAGCTCTGCTAATGTGGAGCATTTTCCTCTGGCTCTGGTAGCCAAGCTTTAAATGGAGAGGGATTCAGTTAACATATCCTCTGAATGTATCAAAAGGGGAGAATGAACTGTAGCGATAAGGGATGTCTGCACTGGAAACTTCTGTGGATTTGGTACATTAAAGGATCCACAGCAGCTGTTGCGCAGGCATACAGCAGCACACCATGTGCTCCCACCCTTATGGGAGCAGAGCTCCTTGCACTGGGTCTCTGCGCATCTCGGCAAAAAGAGTGGTGTTTCTCCACAGAACAGTGAATTCTGGTTAGTCACCATGGGAAACGCCCCCAGGAAGTGTCTGAAGAGAACAGGCATCCTTCGAGAGCTGCACTGCTTTCTGTCGTGGGAAACTTGTCTGCTATTTCTTCTGTCATAGAATCAAAGAATCATAGAATCATTACAGCTGGAAAAGATCACTAAGATCACCTAGTCCAACCATCAGCCTACCCCCACCATGCCCACTGCCCACATCCCTCAGTGCCACATCCACGGCTCTTGAACACCTCCAGGGACAGTGACTCCACCACCTCCCTGGGCTGCCTGTCCCAGTACCTCACCGTTCTTGCTGAGAAGAAATGCTTCCTAAAATTCAACCTGAACTTCCCCGGGCACAGCTTAATGCCATTACCTCTTGTTGTATTGGGTGAATCCCATTTAAAATTGAGGATCTGTTTGTGAGACTCTGAGGCAGAAGAAAGGAGGGAATGGTACCCTGAGCAGCTGCACGTTTCCCCTGGGATGTATTTTTGGGAGCCTGAAAGTGTTGCCTGATGTCTGAGTTGGAGGACAATAAATCTCAGCCTGTTACAGCAGCTGCTTCAAAAGGAAAAAAGAGCATGTGGTAATCAACAGAAAAAAAAGAGATTTTGTTGTGTAAACTGACAGACAAGACGGTCCCAAGCACTGCTGACATCAGCTTAGGACCCAAGATGCTTTAGAAATATAGCTTGATAGGTGTGCAGCCTGAAATGAAAGGTTGCAAGATTAACAACAGCTGAGGGCACAGCACAGCTGGTCCCAATGCTGTTGGACACAATAGAGATGGTTAGTAGAAGATGGTTACTCTCTCAAGAGGAGTGAGCAAAGAAGGCAGAAGAAAATGCTAGGGTTGCTGCTTCCCCCATTTTATGACCCATGCTTTTACCCACATCACCTGCAGAATCTGCTGCAGACCTAAGAACCAAGTCTGGTATACAAAGTCTGGGCCCAGGTCCTTTAATAAAACCTCACATCCCTGCCTCCTGCATTAAGGCTGCCTGGGGGAAGTCTGAGGTACTTTTGCTAAAACAGCTGCCTCACTGTATTTTTTCTAGTCATTTATTCTTCATCCCTGATTTCACTAGAAACCACAGCTTCTCCAGCCTGGGGATTCCTTTTGACACTGTAACAACAGAACACATTTTGCTCATCACACACTCCCAATGGGAATATCTTGTGACTCAGTTGCATCTTCGGCATGCTAGAAACACTCTGCTCATGATTCAAGACTCACATATCCAAAGCACATTTCTTATCTGTATGGATGGACAAGGGCTTACAAGGAAAAGTGAAATATTCTCTCCTCTCCTCTCCTCTCCTCTCCTCTCCTCTCCTCTCCTGTCGTTTTATTCTGTTCTATTCTAGATTATGAGTTACAGCGAATGAGCAAAAAATGGAAGAACAGTTTTGTGTGCACTGAGAAATGGCATTTCACATTACTCAGTTACTAGGAGGACAATAAGAAGGTCATGTGACATTTATGAATGAAGTCAAACCAACTGGCACGTGCCAGCAAATGAGGCATTCAGTTCCTATCAGCCTAGTGGCAAAACAGTGGTTAAATAAATAATAAATAAGCATTCTAAGCCCTGTCTGTTAATGTGTTCTTGAGAACTTTGTAGCTTTACTGGCAAATACTTCCAGTTCAGTGATTCTTAGAGCTCAAAAAACAGCCTGAACCAGCCACATGCACAAGGAGATACATCCTATGAGCAGGTCTTCTAAGACACACTATGAGAAGCCAGATGGAGGAACAGATACTTTTTAAGCATCTGTACTCAGTTGGATCTGTCGGTGTAGCTCATGTGTGTAGCTGTTAGCTAACTGAAGCCTTGAGTGTGGAATCCAGGGAGTGTTTGGTGTGCAAATTCGCCTTCACTGATGGAGATCTTCAGGCTACATTGAATCAAAGAATGCTTTGGGTTGAAATGGGGCCCTGAAGGTCATTTAGTCCAACCCCACTGCTGTGGGCAGGGATGCTTTTCACTAGATCAGGCTGCCCGTGGCTCCCTTCCAGCTTGGCCTTCCAGGGATGGGGTATCCATAGCTTCTCTGGGCAACCTTTTCCAGTGCCTCACCACTCTCATACTAAAGGATTCCTTCCTCACATCTAATCAAAAAAGCATGAGTCTTTTTTGTTGGGCTTCTACAGTGAGTCGAACTTTTAATGCTACCAACGGCTGTTGACCAGATTAACCATTTTGACTGTTAAGCTTTGATATTAATCCACAATAATTGGCCAAGGACTACTGAGTTAATTTTTTTTAAACTGGTTGTAAATAGGAATAAAAAAAGAAAATTGACTGAATGTGTTGAATTTACAGTTAGTATACTGATTTTCTGACATGAGCAAGTTGTACATGTAACTACAGATGTTTTCAGCTAGAGATGACCAGTAGGGGAATTGTTTACTGTAACCAACCTTCAGAGCTTTTGTNTTCCAATGCACTATGAAAAAATGCCTTCAAATTACCCAAGAAGTATGTTAATAGCTGACTAATGCACAAGCTGGCAGGAATCATTGCTGTTTGGGAACGGCTCATTAATCTTACCTTTCATTAAAAAAATTCCAAACTTTTTAATAAACATTTCTTATTTAGGAAGTAAAGAATGTCAGAGCGCACTTTTTGCTAGGAAAGTGAGCTCTCTGTGAAAATAAAGCATTTATTTACTTTTATTTTTTTTTTGCAAGTAAAGCCATCTTTCTTCTGTCACTATGTTTGGAAACACAGAGTACCTTCCACCTCTAAACTCTCAGGGCTAATTTTTAAATCTGCCTTTTCACCTTTGAATGTTTGTCCTTCCCGAGCTGAAAAGCCCTTGCTGCGAGTACCCAGCATCCTTCTGCATGAGGCAGGCAGAGGAGCTGGGGGCTGCTGGGGATCATCTCTGAAGGCACTGAAGGCCAGTTTGGGTGGGGCCCTGGCACCAGCCTGAGCTGGCTGGGGGCAGCCCTGCCTACAGCAGTGGGTTGGGGCTGAGTGGGCTTTGAATTCCATTCTAACCCAAGCCAATCTATGATTATAATATACTATGATTCTGTGATTCTACAATTCTATGATTCTGTGACCAGAAAGGAGAGCACAGAGATGTTTTGTGGAGACCTGCAGTGCTCATCACACCACTTTGCATCAACTCTGACCCAGCTGAGGCCCTATCTCTGCATGAAAAGAGACCTGTGGGTCTCCTGTTTCCCCTATCTCCTGGGAAATGTTGCACTCAGACACTGTGGCTAGGATATCTGGGGCAACTGTGTGTGCTCTTTGTGTTCCCTTCTGCATGGGGTTGTGGTCTGAAGTGCTGCAGTTGAGTAGATAGCTCTGTCCAGGTTTACTGTGTGGGACCCTGCACAGGAAGACTTATTTGATTCAGCAGTGAAAATGAAAGATAAACTGCATTATCACTAGCTGATAAGGAACCACAATTGTTTTCAGTGATGTTTTGTTGATAAATGCAATGGCTGAACCTCTTAGAATCAAGCATTGCTAATTTCTAACTATACATAGAGGAGGGTTAGAAAAAACATAAAAAAACCCATCTAATCAGTGTTATCACTGATGTTTTACATTCGCACGCAGAGATATATGCTAACTTTTCAATGTAAATGATCTTCAAGATTTCTACAATTATTTTATTTGCTTTTCAAAACAACCCAGGCTTCAGGATTTATTAATGCAGCAATTAGTATGCTGATCATGCCCAGCATGCTTAAATCGTTATTGGCTGTATGCACCACCGAAAGTTTTAGTTTTATTAAACCTGAGCCTCCTACATACTGCTGTTTAGTGTGTGTTACAAAACTAAGATCAGCTCTGAATATAATGTAACCCACATGTTGGATCGCTTGCTTCAGTGACTTACAGAAATATTTCAGGTAGCAAGTATTTTCTTAGTACTCTGTTAGAAAAATATGTCAGGCACACAATGTTTGCATTATATGCTCCTTTTCTGTTATAGAAACGGAATTATGCACCAAAGCCCTACACTCTTTTCTGTTCCTCATAGAGAAGTCATTTGCATTAACTGTGTATCAAACGACTGTGAATCATAGTATTTCAGTAAAGATTTTGCAGTGAGATAGACAATGAGTAAAACGAGATACGATATTCATCACATTTAGATTGATATCTGCGACATAGGCTGTTGGTTTTATCCATGTGAAGGAAGAGGCAAGGGCAGCTGAGAATTTTCTTCTCAGTGAGTGCCAGGGGGTGTCCAGGAAATTCACCAGCCATAGTGATCTCTGCAGAATGGTCATGCGTTCATGCTTTGAGACAAAAATATCAACATGATGGAGGTGCCTCCTCAACAGCCCAGCTCTGAGCCTCTCCAGGCCGTTGTCCTGTCTGCCGACCTGCAGGCACCAAGTGAGCTCTTACTCACAGGCACGGTTTTTCCCCACAACAACATGCAGCTGCAATACTTGTGTCTACACAGCCCCTAAGAAAGGACACACAGGGCCAATATGATCTGTAAAATTAATTTTAACAGGTGATGCAGAGGTTTGGCCAGGGTTTTTAAAAGGTTTATCCCCCCTGGAGCATACAAAGAAGAAGCAAATTGCCAAATTTGTTTCATATTCAATCTGCAGCAACTTCTACAATTAGTATAATGGATCTAGTCAAGGGGGACTTCTAAACAACCCACAACTATCCCCCTGTAGCATTCAGTTTCTTTTTGGTCCATACAGATGAGCGATCAGATCTTAGCTGTATGTGACATCCCTAGCCATCACCCACCTTCCATCCCAGGTTAACCCTTCTGTATGAGCAGAGGAGGAAATGGGCTTATTGTGCTTATGCTGCTAGCATGCTGATCCAATCTGCTGTGTGAGCACTCTGCTCCCTTCTGTCACTTCCATGATGGCACAAGCCCCTCACCTGTGTCTCATCAGTGCTGAGATCCAAGGAGCCTGGCTCATGCCTTCATACACTGTGTCTGGATTTGACACAGCCCCACCATCAGCATCCCCTTGAGTGCAGGGCAGAGGACAGAGAGCAGATGGAGAGCAAGAGCAGCATGGACAGCCCAGAAGTTGTCAAATCAAAATGGAAAAAGGAACCTGAAGCTTGGAGGAAGGGTCCCATCGCCCCTCCTGTTTACTGGACAAAACACTGTGTTCAAACCTATTGCACTTATTCTGTTATTCTGAGTTGACTGGAAAAGATGTTCTCCAGAAAACAAAGAAATTAATGGATAGATAGATAGGTAGATAAATGAATAAACAAAAGGAAAAAAACAAATAACTCCTGAAGCCAGCCAACAACTTTCTGCTCCACCAGCCAGATATACTTGAAAGTCAACACACTCAGGCTTTGCTGGGCATAATTCCAGCACTTAGGTTTTAAGTGTGAATTACCCAGAAATACACACAATTGAAATGTGTTCATCTGAGTGTTTCAGGTCATCTCAAATTCCACAGCATCCAGAGAAAAAAAGCCAGCCTAAAGTCAACAAAGTCTACAATGATGTTGTAAAAGTAGGTACTATTGGGAATTCATTTCAGTTTTCTATGTTATACCCAGCGCTATTTTCACAATTGGTAGTCCAGAAAACACAGTCTCAAAGTTAAATTGGATTTGTCTTCTTTGTTAATCCTCATAAGTAGAAATTCTGCTTTTTAGATTTGGTTAACCTCTAGTTGGTCTGCACAGATTATGAAAAATCATAGAATCATAGAATTGTTTGAGTAGGAAGGGGCCCTTAAATGTCTTCTGGTCCAACTTCCCTGCAATCAACAAAAATCCTACATTAGTTAAATTTGATGTAAAATGAAAGTTTTGGAGTTAGAGGTATGGATTATTCTCAAAATTCACAATGACTGAGATCCAGATAGTACTAGCTGATAACATGAATGAAATCCCAGAACTGCTAAAACAGTAAGCTGCCATTCGCTGGAGCAGGACTTTACTGTGTTGTACCTGCCCTTGTTTCTTCATCTCCCCTTCAAAATTTTAGATTCATTTTAACCATATCTATACTGAATCAGGGCCAAGTAGTCCATCTATTTTTATCTTACACTGCACATGCATTACCTTCACTACCACAAAAAAAAAACAACAAATCAGAGACAAATTCTACTTTCCTACCTCCCTTCCAGACATCCTTCATATGAAGGAATAGGGCTCCAGATGGCCAAAGGACTTTACACAAGCATCAGAGGGCAACTGAATGAGGAGGAAGGTTCCTCCAAAACATATACCAGTGCCCAAACTCCTTTCTTGCCTGTCCAACTCTTTGTGGTGGCTGCACAGAGGACACATGCCCCAGACAATGCAGGGCTGATGCCTAGACCCAAGCCAGATGACAGGCATTTGGAGATGCAGTGACTAAGTGTGGGCATCCCAGGGGTGGGGGCATGCTGCAGAACCCCCTTTGGTGCAACCTTCATGAGAAGCTGAGCTGAAGAACAAGACCAACATGGATGTGGAGGAGCAGAATTACAGCTTTCAATACAGAGAACTCCAAACATTAACTTGTCGAGGCCACATTGGTGTTGTTGGAAGCATTTGCTGTGGGAGAATGAAGGGATCCAGCAAAATGAACGCTCCCTGTAATAAAGATTATGAGGTTCTTCAGGTTGGTGTTTTGAGGACTCTGACAATCACATGTGTATTTTATGTGGAAAAATAACCCTCTTCCTTTTATGCTCCTCTATAGTTAAACAGCTCACTCATCAACGGCAGGCTCAAATAGCTTCCTTGCTACCATCCTTTTCCTTCCCTCTGCACCTTCTTCCCTTAAAACAAGGAACTTCAGCTCCACCTGTGTACACAGTTGTATAATTTTTCACGGGTTAAATATACCAGAGGTTTACATCTGCTCCTGACATTCCCAAGACAGTGCATTGGAAGAAAGAATACTGGGACTGCTATTGTTTGTCCCCCTCACATTTTATTAGAGCACACAATGCTGAGATGTTACTTTCAAGCCTAGTACTCTGTTGCTTATAATTGTTTTGCCTCTTTGAGACCAAATAACTTTAGTATTAAAATAAAATAAGTGAAAAAAAAAAGAACTATAGAGGTACTACCACAAAATCATCTGTTCAAACATCATCAAGAGGGGAAGTCCTGCATTTAAAATAATACTTTCTACGTCCTGGCATTACTGATCAGTCAGGCTTGCCTGCTGAAGTAGTCAGGACCATTGTTAGAGAATTTTCTGAAAACAAATAAAGATTTTTTGCAGCTTCCATGTATGAACTGAGTCACAGTGAGTGGCTTAACAAGTTTATGCATGAACTGTTATGGGACTCAGGTAGAGGCCAAAAGAGAAACAGAGTTATTCTGCACTCTTACCTTGTTCAGTGTGGCCCTTGTATAAGAAAAGCAATTCTCCACCTTGCCCAGTAAGCACTGACATTTTCTTATCTCTCATCGAACTTTTGTCATGTACTTCCATGAAAGCTAAGCTGAAAGATCACATTTCAAAGAGATGCTACTCTTCATCCTAAACAGAGTCCAATGTTGTCTCTAGTCCACATTAATATCAAAGCTCTCATTTCATTTTCAATTACCTTGTAGAACCATGCATGCTGTTCCACTTTCTCCACTTCACTGCTGAAGAAGAAAAGAAGAGAGGAAAATATGTTGGCAGCCGTAGGATGCTCGAAATGCTTGGGTAGCATAGCCCCATTTTTGGATCTTTACAGAGCCTCCTGCAGAGCTCCACCTCCATCTCCAGAACAGGAATGAGAGGGTGGAGGACATCTGCTGGTGCCAATCTTGGAGCAGAAAGCAGACAACAGTCTTCGTAACACTCAGTGACAGGCACTGATTACCTGGTTTTTAACTGCTCCTCCTTGGAACACTGACCACATGTTAAGCATCAACATCCTTTAATTTTTTCTTCAAAGAAAATAAAATCGTTTTTATTTAAAGCATGGGATACTTTTTTCTCCTACTGAAGAGAGCCAGAATTTGAAATCACAGAAGTACTTCAACACACTCCAGGCTTTAAATACCGCAGGGGATTTATTCAGCACTCAAACATGTGTTAATGGATGAATTTAAGTACGTGCTTAAGCACATTGCTGAATCAGGGCCTAAAACAGCATATTCTCATTTTATTTATATTTTTGTGAAATTTCTTTAAATGCTCATGCAAATAAATTGGTGAAACTTGACTTCACTGGAAAAGCATTTACTGGAAATTATTTCTTAATTAAAATCTGAAGCCATAAATTTTCATCTACAGATGATGTGCAGGATTTTTCCAGCGTGGAATTGACATGGAACAGAATTTTGAGGGGAGAAAGGTGGACAGTCATCTGGAAACTGTAGGGAAATATGACAGAGGCAAGGGAACATTTAACAAATACTATAAAAAGATATTCAAAGGTTCCAATTGAAAAATTATCTTCTAAAGAGAGTTCCTGCAGAAAATAATCTTTTTGTTGCTTCACACTGAAATTCCTGTACAGATGCAGCAGAGAAATGTAGTTTTTACTATCAGCTGCTCTTAGAAACAAGACTTTTAAAATAGAAAGAGGATGAAATAAGCTGCTTCTACGAGGTGCTGAGCTTGAAATGCCAGCCTTGCTTCAGTACAGTGCAAAGATCCATTGGACCAGTCCCTGGCTACTGATATCCTGTTTGAATTGGAGCACATTAAGCACAACATAGTAATAACTGTAACTCAAAACCCGTATGTTTCTTGAAAATATATTACACTTCTCCAAGTAAGCAGCTTCTGCACTGCAAATGAACCATAAATGCTGAGGATAATTTGCTCACTCTTTTTTAGTGGGGAGGCATACCTTTCCACTCTGTCCAAAACAAGGCTCAGAGCAAAGAGTGTCCATCTGCATACTAGTGGAACACATGGGTCAAAACAGAAAAAAGAAAGAAATCTCTTGATGTGCGGACAGACATTTGACATACCCACGGGTAAAATTTCGCAACGTGTGAAGGTGTGTGGTACAGGAGGAACAGTCAAAGTTTCTGGTCCAAGTGAGATGCTATCTGGGGAAAGAAGTCAACCCTTCTCTCAGGTGCTCAGCTCTAATGATGCTGCAGGAAAATGAGACTGATTGAAACTCCTGTCTGTGCAGGTTTCTATTCTGCAAGTGTTCTGACATCTGCCAAGAGTAATTGACAGCTACACAAGGATGTGTCCATGTGTGTCATTTTTCTGCGTTCAGGAGGCTTTGAGGGGAATTTGGGGAAATTTAGGGCTGTCACTCCAGAGCCCCCAACCTTCGATGGTCTTTCCTAACAGAAAATAGTGTCTTTACCCCTGAGAGACTGTCTGCGACATGGAGATCCTGAGCTGCGAATTCAAGGACAGGCAATGAAGACAAACATGTGGATGGAAGAGGGGCAGACAGGAGGTGATGGATAGAAACACAGAGGTAGCAAGCAGTCTTTGCACTGAATCCCTGCCCAGTACTCCACTAGGCTTGGTCAGCCAATGTAAAAGGCATGGGAACTCCTATGTGAAGCTGAAAGAAAGATTGTTCAGTGGCACCCGCCTGAGACCATGATAGGCTGGTAAGAAGAACTTGTGTGGTTGAGAGACCAGAAAGAATTGTCTCTCAGCTGATGTTTGCTAGTCAGGATGGCTTTTAAGGTTGTTTTGGAGAAAATGGAGTCAGCGTGCATGCCCACCAGCCTGCCAGATAACAGGCATGTGATTACCACATGATCAACTGCTGGTCACCCATAGAGAAGAGCAGGTGCTTTTGCCCAAAGCAACAAGAAGTGCAGGAGAGCAGAAAGAAGAGGAAAAAAACTGAAGAGATTGGAGGCAGTGTGAGTGCCCCCTCCATGAAAAATCCCCTCTAGTTACTGAAGGGAGACATTACATTGGCGTCACAGGGTAGGATATACCCCAACATGAGAGCATTGTCCTCCAAGAATATGAATGTACCCCTCAGGATAGACCTCGAGGTGAGAGGATTATCATTTTAGACTTAGAGTTTGTAATAAATTGGTTGGGCAATGTCTTGGCCTTGTTTGCTATCTTAGTCTTGCTCCAGGTATGTATATATCGAACCATCTCCTCCAGTGACTGAAGCGAGACAACTCTGTGCCATAAAAGCAAAATAGGGTAATTTCAATATAGGAAGTCAGAGATGTATGTTAATAAACCAAATAACATTTAAAGATTAACATAAATATTTTTTATTTTGAAAAAAGATATATATATATTTACATATTTGCTTTAGGAAATCCCAGGAACTTATCCTTCCCTGTTTTCTCTCCTGATGGCCGAGCAGAAACTTTCTGCTCCTTTTCTGGGGGTGCAGATACCTTTTTTTTCTGGACAGGATGTGTCATGGGGCCAAGCCAGGCCAAATAAGAATTTGGGTTCTCTGCACTGCGCTGTGGCCTGGGAGCACCACATCACAGACTTATTCCAGGAGAAAATAACAGTAGGGGTCAGTACACAATTGCCAATGACCACAGCCTTTGGGGGAGACAAGGACATGGTGGTTTTAAAGGAAGCATGTAGCAAGGAAGAAAGTACGGCTAAGGAAGAGGTCTTACGCAGCAGACTGACTGAGCAAGCCCTTTAAGAGGATTTCTGCATGAATCATTGTGCTTCATGAGGCCAGAGGATCAGATCCAAGCCCCACACAGTCCGCTTCTGAAACAAGCAGAGGGAGCTGTTAAGTGAGAAACTGAGTGCTGAACCATGCTGAAGCCACTTACAAAATTGCTTGATTTTTTTTTTTTTTTTTTGGAGAAACAGCAGTGGGCCCAAGTAGTTGAGAGATCTGATAGTTAAAATAATGTAATTGTTCTCTATCTTCTTTCATTCTACCATTTATTAATATTTTCTTTCTTCACTCCCTCAGGCTGGGTCTGCTTCTGTGTAGGAAAAGAGAGACAGGAATGTACCACTGATCCATCTGTTCAGCTAAAAAGGAATTGGACTCCATGCAGTAAATGCTGCATTTGACAATTAAATGAATTTCTGTGCAGCAGAAAACAGTAATATTCTTAAACTTCTGAAAAAGTACTTGCATTAATCATTCATCTTATTTTTTAAAAATAAATCTTTCCAGAAGAGAGCTTATTTACAAAAATATTCCTTTTACTTCTTACCTGTGATCATTACTTACACTTAACACCATAGCTAATCCCCCAAGCCCAAATATTTATGTTCAATGCAGTTTCCTTTATGGACATAGGACAGATTTCTACATTAAACCACTGAGAAAAGACATTGGGCCTACCAGCAGGGATCCTGGGCACATTGCTGTGCCCTCTGCAAAGGCTAGAATTAAAGTGAATAAAGTGAAACTCAAAATAAAAGAAGAAAGAGAGTGTGGGAAGGAAGGATGAGGGTTTCCAGCATCAATGGCAATTCTTACACTGGCCCTTTTTGCAAGAATGTGTCTTGAAGCAATTGCGCTGTGTCCTGCCTTGGCAGTGGACCAAGGCTGACCAATCCCATCCCAACCTTCCCTCCTCTGTGCACTAAGCCTGATCTCACAACAGTTGAGAGCTTGATGTTAACAGCCCTCTTCCCTCTGCCCTTTCTATCTCTGTGGCAAGTGACACATAAGCCTTCCCAGTGGCCTTTGCAAGTAGAAGAAATAAATACAGAAATTCAGGATGTTTTTTTGTGTTTTTTTTTTTTAATAGAGGATTAATTTTAAAATAACAGGTGCTTCAAACAAATCAAAGGCTACGACTGTGTATAAAACTGCTACTTGTAAGCATTTTCCTTTACTGTCTTAAGGGACATGAAACTATGCAGAGCTGTTAAAACACTTTTCTCTTTTGCCTTGTGTAAAGAAGAATGCTATGTGGGGTTCAATTTTAAAACAAGATGAAATTTTTCACAGTTGTGAGATGGCAGGAAGGAAGGAGAGAGGCAAGAAAAAGAAAAAATAACACGCCAGGATCCTTGACCTCGTAAGTAAACTGCTCAAATCACATTCACTCCTAATAACTTCACAGAGGTGTCCCTGGGTGGTCTCACTTCCAAGGACAAGCGAGACCTCTGTCTGATGCATTTCACTGTATTAAGCTTGGGGAAATGAAATATATCTGGAGGTGAGAAGTTTCTTCACTTGCAGCCATATCCACTGGGTTTTAGGAGCACTTGGGACCAGCAGTTGGGAGTTTTCATTCTTAAGCTGCGAAGGCAAAGGCCCACCACTAATGCCAGAGGGTTAACTTCATGATTTCACACATTAGGCCAGTCTCCATAAAAGCAAATTCCCTTGCATGGGGGGGCTACGTGAGCTTGCATGTTGCGAGTCTTTTACAGGAGGCTTGGGTTGCATATCTTACACATAATTCAAGAAGAAACGAAATCTAACTGATGTAGACATGCATTTTCTGCTGCCTAAGGCCTCCTGAAGTGCAAAACTGGAACACAGAAATCCCCAGGGCAAAGTGCACACTGAGCTGTGGTCTCCATTCTCCAAAGTGTCTCTGTTTCCCTTCTCACCAGAGACTTGCTTCTGAAAAAAAACCAACGATCTGGAAACCATCCATCACTGCCTCAGGTGTAGAGCTGTGCATAGGGAAACCTCACAGTTTAGGATCAGCTCTTCTATACACGCACACTGTGTTTTGACACACACAAAAAAGGATAATTTATGTGTTCTTCATTTATTAGGAATGTAGACAGCTATGTCCCTAGTACACTTGATTCCAGATATGCAAAACAGCTGCTTTCAAAATAGCAGGTGGCGGCGTGAGCCAGAGCTCTGTTTGTATAGATTTATCACAGGCTTATGAGGACTTCACATCTCTTTTGGCCACTTACACTCCAGATCTCTAAGTACAAGTGAATTCATATCTTCAACCAAAAAACAGCTTTGTGAGCTTGTCAAAAGTAATACTACCCTTCATAAGCCTAGTTTCCCAAGAGCCAGAAGGACAGACAAGTGGTAGTTTGGAGAAGCCAAGTTTTTTTTTTACCAGAGCTGAGTCCTGTCCATTCCCAATTCATCACACTGTAGATATCTTTCTCCCACAGGTTGAGAAAAAATTTATAGTGATGGAAAAACAAAAGGATATGATTTATTTTATCAGAAAATTTATGGCACATTTCACACTAAAAATCTCTGGTTACCTTGGTTCTCTAGTGTCATGTTCCTCTTGTTTTTACATTTTGCAAGAATTTCAAATACCAAAAACTTTGTTTGGCAAATATCTGAAAAGAAAATTAGGGCTTAGAGAAAGGTCTGCTCTCTTATTGCCTTTGGAACAGCTAAGCTGGTTGGACTGCAAACTAACAGCAAGGCATGAGGGGACAAATCTCACAAGCCTCACACATAGAAAAGAAGCATTTCTTCCTGTGAATGTTCAATAAAATAAAAGCCAAAATCTATTGGTCTCCATTGAACTACACCTCTGGGTTATGTGTTTGTACAAGCAAGCTGTTGCTTTTCACAAAACCCTCTTACCCACATTTATTTTTGTTTTCTTGGCTTTTTCTCACCCCCTTGGTCATCCCAGTTGGCTACAAGTGATAGAATGAGAGGGAATGGCCTGAAGTTGCACCAGGGGAGGTTCAGATTGAATTTTAGGAACAATTTCTTTTCAGAAAGGGCGGTGAGGCAGTGACACAGACTGCCCAAGGATGTGGTGTAGTCACCGTCCCTGCAGGTGGCCAAGAGCTGTGTGGATGTGGCACTGAGGGACGTGGGCAGTGGGCATGGTGGGAGTGGGCTGATGGTTGGACTAGGTCATCTTAAAGGTCTTTCCAACCTTAATGATTCTGTGATTCTATGATCTCTCACTGCTCCCTGTCTTAGGGCTCAGGGTGACTGTCACTGGCTGAGGTGAGATGGATGAGCTCTATTCTTCCCAGACCAGTGCGGATCTGAAAGATGCCCCAATCCGTTAGAAAACAGCCACCCCTCTCTCCTGCCATGACACAGTTTTACTATGCTGTCAAAGGTAGAGAAGCCAGAAATGCTGGAAGAGGTGCTCTTCTAGCATCTTCTCCAGCCTAGCATCTTGCAATCTGGAAAAATAATAACTTGATATTGGATGTTGCTGAAATGTTTCAGCAAATGCGTGCTGAGTGTCATGGCTCCTTCTCTGAGGGATGCGGCAAGGAAGAAGCAGTAGGCCATGCTCGGGCCGCTAGGCCCTGGCCCTGTCAGACCTCTGGTGTTGCACTGCCTCTGCACGGTGACAGCTTTCACACTGGAACCAGGAACCTCTTATCCCAAGAGCTAACTCCTTTTGTTTGGAATGCCCAGGAAGCCTCGCAGCACAGCGTTTTCACAGGGTTGCCTGAAAGTTTTCACTTTGGTCTTAAGAAGATTTCACCTACAAGTGCTTTCCTTTTCTGATAGATCCAAACAAGGCTCCCCACTTTCATGAAGATTAATTTAGATTTTCTATTGCAGAGGCACCCACCCCCAGCCACGTGACCACTCTCCTTTTGAAAAGTAGGTAAAGCCTGTAAAGAGGCAGCTGTGTTTCAGGCTCTTTGAACAGTGTCTCTCATAGAAGAGGAGAATAGATAAGCCGTCTTGCAAACAGTGTTAGCAGGGACCAGTAATCAGCGTGGAAGAAGTCTGCGCTGGGAATGAATGTATCAATTTACCTCAGGCTGTGCACTTCAGAGATGGGCTCTGCCATAGATGGGGTACATCTGAAGCTTGGCCTGTAACTAAAATCAAACCACTTTGTTATTGCAGGGGTTTGTTTCTAAACCGCAGATTTTTCCCTTTCTATGAGAAGGCAGACAGACGATGTCCTAAACCTGCCTCTTAGGGGGCTTGTATCACGAATGCATACATTATGCACATGAGCACTCACTGTTACATATGGCTGTGTGTGTAAATATATCGATCTATACAAATATAGATGATATGAAGTGAATTGCAAAACTTCCCTCCTTCTCTTGCACAGAAACTTTCTATAAATAAGTCGCTAAGCATCACATACTATACAATACAGAGATTCCTTAATTTGCGTGTTGATTCCTACTGTCACTAAGGAAGGGATTCCTGGGAGCTGGAAAACATCATTATTTGCATCACACCAATGTTTTATTTTTCTTTTACTCCATTACTTGTCACTGGAGTAAAAAACTCATCTTTAATTTTACTTTTAATTTAGTTTTAAAAAGATAAGTTTATTAACTCTGTAAAGTTAAAAACAGAGAAGTGCTCTTTGCTGATCTAACCCAGTACAGACTGAAGTGAGATAACCACTCTCAGAAAGTCAAGTGAAAATATTAAATCCCTGTTATTCTAGCAGAATTAATGTTTTACCACTGGCTGGGAACAAACTTGAGTTACCTATCATTAAACTCAGAAAAAAAGATTTCACATCCCGGAGGAAGTAAAGCACATCCAGTTCTGGAAATGTATAGTGAGAAATTGGGATGGTGAAACAACTCCTCGTGCATCTTTTTCCATGAAAGGAGGAAAAGTTGAGATATAGAGAGGAAACCTGTAAGACAATAATAAAGGAGATCTTGGCTACTCAAAAATAAACGTTTCAAAGTGACTAGCTTGATACTTTTCAGCTGAAGACCTCTGGGACTTCAGTATGGAGGATGCTTTGCATTTCTTCAAATCAGTAGTACAAAAAAGATGTCTCAAGTCTGTGTTCCAGTCAAAGGGAAAGAAAACGTCTGCACGCAAGATCTTTGGACCAAATGGATAAATAACAAGTCACCTTACAAAAAAAAGAAGAGTGGATGCAAATGGCTGCTAGGAGAGAAATTAAAGAGCAGAAGAAAACACCTGAGAGCTGTAGATAGGCAAGTGTAAATATAAAGTGAGAATTGACAAGAGTCAAGCTGAGTTAATTTTTTGAGGGAAAAAAAAAACCAACAACACAAAAACCCCAACAAATTGATTAGCAGAAGATTCATCCAGAATATCCAGGAAAACAAAAAGAGAACAAGCAAATAAACAAAAAATCAGAAAAAAAAACCCAACAAACAAAATCCACCACACACTGAGAATAATTTAAGCATTAAAGATAATTCATTTGAGATACAGATGAAATTGAGTCTTGTCTCATTTTCTGAGAAATATGATGTCGTGAATGAGAGGCTACATGGGAAGATGACCGAAGAAATGAAAATAATCATAGCATTGAAAATAAAATTTCAGTTTTGGCATAAGAAATATTTTGTCAAACTTATTAAGTGGGACCATATTAACAGGGGGTTGTACTAGTAGCATGTGCATTTTAGAACAGGTGACAGACCAGAGTTTAATGTCAGTAACACATAAGAGAACAAGTGCTGATCAGAAAAGAATGAAAGTGCAAGAGGAAATAAAACTGTGTGATGGAGCTTTATTGATGAGATCATGCCAGACTTTCTAAACTCTTTTAGAACAGATTTTCTAGACAAAGGAAATCTATTATATCTACTCTGTCTGGCCTTTGTAACGTATCAAACATGCTGACACATGGAAAATCTTTAGCAAGTAGAAAGGATGGGGATAAATTCAGACACAGAAAGGAAGTAAAGAATTACTGGTGAGAGAAGCAAAATCAGATGGCATTGAAAGTGAGTATCAAGCTAGATAAAAACTTCAGAGATGTATCTAATACTCATAAAAAAATTATGGCACAGAAAGTATAAGCTTCTCCAAAGTCCTGGATTGCATTGCCAATACATGAGAAAGGCAGGGTATTCAAGAGGAAATTGAATAATAGAGCTGGATTAGTAGTACAGAGAAAAGCGTCCTTTTTTCAGGAGTGGTAGGTGCTAAAAATACTTTTTATTGCATACTGACAGATGAAGAAGAGATGCTGTTGCTGAGTAGTAAAAAGAGAATATATTTTATTTTCTTATTAACCAGATGTCAGAGTTTTGTGACAAAATTGCATTCAGTGTATGTGATGCCTAAAGCCTCCTTTAAGATGTAGACAAATTGCTGGTAATGTTTGAGATGTTTGGATTAACTCCTGAGAGCTTAAGAAAATACATCCAACTTACAGCAAGACTGAGAGATGAGTTTCTAACACTGCACGCAACTAAGGCTGTACATGCAATTTGTGTGACCCAAACTACATCATTGCTTCAGTTTAAGGAACTACCAACAGCCAAGACAAGAGCACAGCCTCTCAATTAAACATGCAATTGTCCATCTCTGTCACTGTCAATCCTATGGGTAGCTGTGGTAAGAGTGTCCTAGAAGAAGGAGACTAAATTGTTTATTTTGAGTGTGAGTATTTTGGAAAGGGAGCTTGCAGATACTGAAGCAGATACATCAGGCAAAGCCCAGTAGGTCCCCCCTCTTCTTATGAGCTTTTTCTAACTTCTCCTAGGATCGATCCTTCTTTGCCTCGATTAAGATAAAATGAAATTTAGCACTGATTTAAAAAGTAACATTCAGGCTACTACTTTTCCTTCTGAAGAAAAAAAAAATCTCTATGTATTAGACTCGATTCTAATGTCTGACATTAGATTGGGAAAGAATTTCATGACAGATAATCTAAATTTCTTTTAAGTTTAGCCCTTGGAGCCAGTACATAATGGAGTTCTATCTATGCATATTAGTGTGTTAATGACAAGACTTTATAGAGACTACTTGGATCCATGCCAGAGTAATTACTCTTGCGTATAAACTTCAGAATGATTAGAAAATTACTCATTTATTTTAAATAAGCATTTGAGAGAACTCTTTGTAATGGTTATACTCAGTACAAGGATCATTTGTATTCACAATGCTGAAAATGGTATCTTAAAAGAGGCAGCACTTCATTTAAACACTTCATTACAATAACAGCAGAAATAAAGCCACTGAACTGTGGTCTCTCTCTCTCTCTCTCTCACCACAAAATAAAATAGAATGGGGAAGGTAAGCAGGCAGACCTCTCAAGCAAGTCTGAGAAGAAAATACTATATGAGGCTACAGCAGTGAGCCTAAAGAAAATAATGCAATATTTTTTTCCAGAAATTTCTTCCTGCCATATCCACATGAAGGCCTCAGCTTTCCACGCCTGATCTGGAATGGTTCAAAAAAGCTGCAATTTACTGAAATAATACAAAATTTTAAAAATGAATGATGACTAGGTTTATTTCAAGACAAGAAATACTGAAAACATTTGGCATGCTTTTCAGGTCAACTGAAAAGGAAGGTGTTTTTGATAAAAATGACATTTACCCCTTTCACATTGCATCATTTGAGGCAGAGTTTCAAACCAGATGAAAACATAGATTTTCTTCCAGAAGTCAAGTAACCTGAACTAAATGTAAATGGAAGGCAGTAGCAAACACAAATAATTAAATAGTGTTTTGGAAGTATGCAAGTAAGACATGTTGTTAATGAAATAAAGGAGGAGTTGAACCAGAAGAGACCAGAATAGACTTGGGTGATGAAAATATTTGCAAATGCAATCCCATCATTGAAAGTCTGTGGAGAGAGCGGCCGTCTTTATCTCAGTAAAAGTTTGCCCACTTCTTCAGAATCAATGCTAAAAACAGATTCTTAGCTTGGTCACTTGAAATGAATACCAGAGCATATCAGAATTATTCCTGAACACTTTCAATATTGTTCTTTCTTTGAAAGCATGGTCAAGTTCAAGTTGAAACAACTTTCCTTCTAACCAAGGTGATCAGTTGTAGTTACAGGGCAAAGGCCTTGAAACAAAAAAAAAATCTCTGTTGATGCAAATATTTGTTCAAGGTTTTAAAAATACCAACCAAGAAAGGATCTAGAATGCTTACTCCATGATTTATTATCATCTCAAAATATACGTAAGGGCTCTTCAATTGCAGTTTGTATATATTTTTCTAGATTTTCCTCGCATACTTGGGCTTCAAATCCCCTTTGATATCACAGTAGTGACTTCAAACCCCGAGGCCTTTACAGGTTGGTTTTGTATTCCATTCACTCAATGTTTTTTGCTTCTGAACAACAGTTCACTGCTCATTCCTACCAGAAATGGCTTTATGAACATGAATAGGATACAATATATATGATATCATATATCGTACTTTTTTTGGTTAAAATTACTGGAGAAGTGGAGTTGGACCAGATGCCCTCCAGGGATCCCTTACAACTTCTACAGTTCTGTGATTTGGTGATTCAATGACATGATAAGATACGATATCATATCACATAACTCATCTCTGCCTGTAAATCCAATCCCACAAGTACAGATGAATCGTAAAAGTGTGGCTATTATACATATTACTGCTTAGATGATAAATTGAGAAGGAAATTTCATGAAGTCAAATGCAAACAAAATTCTGATTTAATTTCTTAAGGCTAGTTCAGCAATACACATTTAGTTGATAGTCTAGATATGCTCAGTGGAACAGGAAATATGTCCAGCACTTCTTCAAATTTACCGTTTTCTTTTTCATTTGTATACCTCAGTGTAACATCAATAGAGAAGGAAGACTGATGTTTTCAACAGGTTGTGTAAATTATTATTAGTGGTATATTAGGCAGAGGCTGGAATGTAATTCACATTTCTTCTTCCATTCACAGACACTAGGAATTACCATGAGAAATAAAGGAAGATAAAACATCTCACAGACTTTTAGTCACAAATGTGAGATAAGTAGCCAAAGCTGCTATAAAATCTACTTCAAAACATTAAATTAAATAAAAGAATTAGTGGATTCATGCATAAATGATCAAGTGGATAACTGATTTCTTGGGAAAAATTCAACATCTTCTATAGCAAGAAGTCATGCCCTTGCACATCTCTTAGAATTACGCATTACAAATATGGGTAAGGGAGAACCAAGTGCTATAGACTGCTTGGATTTTCAGAAGATTTTTAACAAGATTTTTCCCCAAGTATTTTAAGGGAGAAACAGATTGTCATGGGATAGAGGGGAAGTCGTGATGTATCTAAATTACTAATGAAAAGACAAGAAGCAAAGGAAAAAAAAACAAATTTACCTTTTTTTTGTTTTCCACAGGAGGAAGGTATAAGAGCGGAGTTTCTCTGATTTCTCTGATAGGCTGATTCTCTCAGAAATCATCTGAAAGAAGGAATGGAAAGAAAGGAGACAAAGTCAGCATCAAAGTTAAATTCAGGGTAGTAACAACTGAAGTCACTTGCAGAGCTGCAGAGGGACATCATGATATTGAGTAGCTGGGCAATAAAATGGCAGATTAAATCTGATGCACCGAAATGTAAAGTAATACTCTTGGGAAAAAAATAAGCCAGGAAAGTTTTGCATACAGAGTAATAGTTTCCAGACTATCTAGCACCATTCAGGAAAGAGATTTCAGAGCCCTAATAATCAGCTCAGTGCTCAATAATGGTCAAAAAGCAAGTAGTATAGGAAAGGAGTATCATGACTGAATGTCCTTGTGTAAACCCACTCGCATCTTGATTACAGGGTTAATTCTGATACCTTAATCTCTCTTTTTAGGCATATGTATCAGAACCAGGAAAAGCTTGGCAAAGGCTGAAGCAACATAGCACAGCCATGGCAGATCTCTGGTCTGCAGTGAATATTAGGCACAAATAAACAAGTTTGCCTGTCAGTAGGTACGTATATTTGATAAACTAGTTTCCTCCAATTGCAAGAACACATGGTCAAATCCATAAGAAAAAATTCTTGTTTTCAGAACTGGATTGTATTTTTCTCTCCATCTCAGGCTTCATCTACAGGAATGTTTTCCCCATTGCTTATAGATTTAATAACTAAAAGGACAGCACTGCTAATGCTCAGAAAAGTTATTTGATGTGACTGTTTATACCACAGAATTTCAAATATCAGGAATTAGAAAGGTGCCATGCTTTAAATTAAATATTAAGGCGTATATTAAACCTGTTAGGAAGAAAAAACTACTTTTTTTTGGTGGAAATATTACTCAGTAAATACCATCACGTTATTTCAAATACACGTCTGATAAGCACAGATGTGCAAATATGTACTGCATACTTAAACTTACAAAGTTTACATGTGTGAATGACAAGAAAATAATTTAAAGCAAAACAGCTAACAAGGGATTATAATTTGTCTCCAGTGTCACTGTGATTTGGGAGTTACTGATAGATAATTGGTTCTTAACATCTGGAAATACAAGAATTACTATTCCTATATTTTGAAGCAACAGTTTATTAAAATATCAATTAATCTGGTGCTGGTGGCTCTCGAAAGAGTTTGCCATAAGTTATTCTATATGTCACCCAGACGGTGTGTCCTCAGGAATTACTCTTAAAGGATGGTTCAGGAGAAGAAAATTTCTTCCTTTCCTTCAGAACTAAGATTATGAATTCTCTTGCATTATGGCTGCGTATGGAACGCAAATCAGAAGATTTGTAATAGAAACTACGGAATCAGAGCCACTTCCTGGGCTGAGTGGAGAGCAACAGCTTCAGGCTGTCTCCCCTATCCTCTTTTGTGAGCGTGCTGAAGATGAGGTATTACATTTGATGAAATCCAGGACTGCAGATCAATACACAATGGAATCAAGATATGCTCTGGAAAATGTAGTTCCTGCATCTTTAATATTCTCCATTTCCTTTTATCCCAACCTTCGCACTCCCAGGAGCTTAATAGCTCTTAGTCAGCCTGGTGGTTCCAGTACCCCTCTTCTTCCTGCTGGCAGACACATGTCTTCCGGCTGGAGATGCCAACTCAATGTCAGACTATCTAATTTATAATTCTAAATCTTCTGGAAAGAGCTGTGGAGGCCAGGCCATACAGGGCTTTCCAAATTAATTCTGAAAGTAAAACAGTATATGCAACAGGCGGGTAACTTTATCTAGATTTCAGAGATTTAGTTACATGAAAGTGAGAATATAAAAACACTTTCGCATGTAGCAGAATACTGTTGAACACATTTGGAAAGGATCAAGTCAAGACTACCTAAATCATTCAATAAAATCTGCTACATAAAACATCTAATAAATTGTAATGGCAAGGACTTGTGCAGAGAGGCTGAAATTCCAGCTATGCGCTGAAAATAAAGTTTGGTCACATAGTCACTTTCTTTTCTTTTCTTTGCTGACTTTACTAGCTATTGGGCTGGAAGTGTCCAGTTTCACTGGAACACCACAGAAAATGCTTGGCATCGGTCTCAAAGGAGAAATGATTTGGTATGCTGTGATTTTCTTTATGATTTGGGGGATACTTTATTAATCCCTGAAGTTTCAAATCTCTTAAGACCATGATTAAACAAAAAAAAAAAAAGTCCCTTGGTGTAAAGGCAGCTCCTATCTTAAAGAAAAATGATCATAAACCTCCTGTGACAAAGCAATGAGGATTTCACAGTAAATTACAGAGCTAAATAATGATAGTATCTCACATCAAAATAAAACTTACTAATTCAGTTAAGCGCTCTGTAAGTAGAACTGGAATGCTGCTAATACAATAAGATTTTTGTAATCATGTTAGTAAGAATGATAGTCTTATGCTCCGTATCCTGTTCCTCACATACCTATAAGATACTGTGCAAGAAAAACAAAAAACAGAATTCATGCAGGGAATGTGGAAGCATCTGTTTCTATTACACTTCATACCAGCAAACAGGTATATTGATTAAATTGCTTTTATCTGCATTTTGGTGGTATCCTGACTTGACTTGAAGGCATAACAACTATGGCTAGGAGGTTTCTTGGCAAATGTAATGGCATATATTATAAATTTTCTAAGCCAAGCTCTCTTACAGACAGAACATAAGATATTTGTTATTAGTTTCTAGTTTTCATTATCCAGGAGTAAATGCTGAGTTCATTTTGGGTGTGTATCAGAAATCACAGGATATTAAAAAAACCCCTAACATCATCCAGTAAGTTCTCTGCATTTTAGATATGACTTATGATGTGCACACAGCGTAACTACCTCCTAATTTGAACTAGTTCCCGTGAGCAACTGCAGAAGTTAGCACAGAGAGGCCTGGAGAAATTTTTGATATGTAAGTATAGCATCAGTGGGAAAACAGGTTTCCTCAGAAATGGCTTCTTCTTAAGTACAACCCAGGCTACTTTTGTCAGTGCTTTTTTATTTTTATATAGGTGATAGCCATGAGCTTCATTTGAACCAGTTCATCTTTTTAATGGCTAATGAAAGCAGTAAGGCAATAAAACTGAGCACTTCTGTCATCCTGAGGGGAAATAGTCAGGAAAGATTTTCTACTAACCCCTGAGAAGAAGGGGAAAAACCTCTTCTCCTTCATCTCAGGTCATCTTGAAACCAAATAGGAACTAGTGCACCATGCCCGGAAAAGTAAAAGTACCCCACCCTCCAGTAAATGTGATAAAGCCATAATTCCCACTCACACTTGAAGTCAAAAAGAAAGGAGCACACCACATGAAAGGAAACAACTCCCTACCAAAACCTCTACACTTTATGTTTTCATTTAAGTAAGAGAAAGCTGTAAGAAATACGAACATGCTGGTAACAGTAGTGTATTGTAAAAGAGAAGCCTGGATCAATACAATAATCAGCATTCTCCAAAGGACAAGCATGTAGCCTGTATGGTGAGCAGCCAGAGGCAGTAGAGGGTGCTGCACTAATAGCAATATGGGAACAGTGTGGCATGCATTAACATCTAATCAAGGCAAGATGGGAACATTCCAGGCAAAACTTCTCAACAAGTAGTGAAACACTTTTAAAAAGTAACATCATTCACTTTGTTCTGTGATATTCTTCCTGCAATGTTCCTCTTTCTTATGAATTTCAGCAAAGGAAGGCAATACACACAATATTTCCATTTTGATAGCTTCTTACCTGAAGCTAACAGCATGAGTGGTCATTTTTGTCTTGTTGACAATGATGTTATTAAAATACTGCAGAGGCACTCAGATACTAAATCTGGAATGGTTTATGAAAAATGCGGCACACAAGTTCAGCTCACATGTTTTGACGAAGCTAATTGCCTGGACTTGGGTGTTCTAAGACACGGTGTTGACCATTTCTTTTCTATATCATTCCCCTTCCTGTGGGCCTGGCAATGGGACTTACCTTAAAAACAGAGGTCAGCTTCTGTCTGAACAGTAGAAAAAACGTATGGTGTAAAAGGACTACACACAGTCTCCAGCTCGTTGTTTACACTAGATCCTCCAAATAAGATGAGAGAGGTATGAGGATATGACCACAACTGAGTGAAGTTTCAAGTGAAACCAGCTGCCTGATATGGAGGGGAACGTAAAACACACATTTAAAAAAAAAAACAACACTACAACCAGGTGGCATGTCTACTGCAGCACAAAAAGCTAAGAAAGCCACGAACCCATTCCTTTTTGGGTTGTTTTTTTTTTTCAGTGAGACTGTGACTTCCATGAGCCAACATTTGACACAGTTTTTAGCTCACTAATGTCTGCTTTTCTTCTTGACTGGGGCTTAGGTCCAAATGTTCTGATATTACTGAAAATACTTGCATTGGCTGTAATGGGGATTTGATTGGAACTGGAGCTAGGAGATAACAAGTAGGGGGCTAAAGAGTACTTTGAGTGGTAGGAATACCTGAGCAGAGGGGAAAAAACAAAAGGCACCAACAGATAATAAGTTACCCCAGGTTCACTATACAAATTGAACAACTGGTTAATACGTCCAACATAAAGAATAAAGTAATTGACAACATCTTTCCCTGTGCTTCAAAAAATGGAGCTGATGATGGGAATAATATGAACAATATCTGCAGCACAGGTAACAAAAGTTGAGTAATTACCTGGAGATGACTGCATAAGCAAATGCACATATTTCCAACACACAGCTGATCTTCTTTTCAAAACTAATAATGAAGTACATCTTAAACTTACTCCCACCTTCTTGGAATAGAAATGGCAGCAAAACTTTCTGACAAGACAGGACAGGAAGAGTGGAACCTGAAAAGTATCAGCGATTTAAAACATGTCTTCACTCAGTCAGAACAGACAGAAAACAGCAACATTCCAGATCTCAAAGTCCAAGAAGTGCTGCAATGAGACATACACAGGGCTGCTTGCCAGGAGTTGGCTTGCTCTTTCCATTTCTAGTGACAATGAGGCAGAGCAGAGGTAACCAAGAGGAAGAAAAAAAGTGCTTATGGTGCAGAGTCTGGATGGGAGACCAATGTTCCTGAAAGAACAAAAGTAAAGGGAAGAAAAGAGAAGGAAGGTGTAATAGAGCGGGGAGAGGGATGAATGATGTCCACCATGTGGGGTAGCAAGCCTTTGTAAGAAGCTAAGACATCCCAGACGTGAGTCACAGAAAGGAAAGGAAGGTGGAAGAAAAATGGCTTTGACTTAAAGACCACCATTGGTGAAGGCTGTTGCAATAAACCCTGAAAGACTGTTCTCTCTCCCAGGACAAGCCTTCAGGTTCTGGCACCTCATTCTCTTGATAAATATTCCAACAGGTGCAGGAAGAGACTCAACCTGAACACAGCTTAACAGCAGTGAGTAGAGAATAAAATGAGAAATCCTGCATACAGAAGATACTTTTATTATGGTCACAGTTTTTGTAACTTTGTGGTCTTCCATGGATGGCTCATTATTAGTCAAAACCTATTCCCATACCTCTGTACTGTTGTTACTATTATTTCTACAACATCAACAACAACAAAGTATTTTTCTCAGCACATTTCAGAAGTACCTTCTAGTTTTCCTATATTTGGCATAATAAAGCTATCTGATTACAAAAAACCTCAAGACTCCCAGCCAAGTTTGGAAATATATAATCAGTTGCAAATGTTTTGGGGTGGTTGACTGATGAATGCAGTAACTTTACCATTTATCCCATTTTTTAACATTAGCAAATCTTAGATATTTTAAGGACAGAAGCACTTTCCCTTTTTTAGGTTAAAAAAAGAAACAAACCTTAAAAACTGTTGAAAATGATCATAACAGCTGTTTAACACATTGCTCGGTCTGCTCCTAGTAACAATAAATACAGTGGTGGTATTACAGTGATGAATTTTTATAAGAACTGACGTAATAGGATAATTTCTGCCATAATAAAACCGAGTGTCAAAATACAGTTACCTGCCATTATTTATACTTCATAAAAAACACTTTATTTCCTGTATTCTTGTTTCAGCTCCTTCTCCTCATAATGATACTCTTCATCGTTTCAGGAAAAAATCAGCAGCTTGCAGAATTGTCCCCAGGCCAGGAGGATTTTCGTTCATTTGCCCTCTTTTCAGGTTCCCCAACTTGTTTGTCATTCAGAGCTCTTTATTTGTTTATTTTTTACCTGCTCAGTACATCACCAGTGATTTACATGATAAAAATATTCAGAGGTGCATTAATGAGGACTTGCACATTTCAGAATTTACATAAAGCCTTGAATTTCAGGACCTATGTTCCAAGTGATAAGGGGCTGCTGTTACAAGTTGAGCTGGGATATTCTGTTCTTCCATGCTGTTGGTGCCTAACCACTTTCAGAGTAAAGACAAGGAGGACCACTGGTGTGCTCTGACATAAAAAGCCCACAAGAGATTATTCAGTTGGGTGCACTTTATTTAGAGATCTGTATACAAGAATTTCCTTCTGGGCTTGCCAAAGAGGAGCAAAAACCAAAAATGTTCTGAAGATCAAATAGGAACAGGTGTATATACTGTCACTTGACTCTGGCCACTGTGTTGTGAGAAAGCTTCCATAAAGACGAGAGAAACCCCTCCCAGAGCACCTACAAAAACATTTACTGGGAATCTACCTCTCCAGTTACACGAACCCTTTCACCTTGCTTTGAGACAGTAGGCCAGAGATTTTTCTCCTCCATTTGTGTTTCAACACCAAATATCTTTCTCATTTTACAGTGTCTAAAATATATTTCTACCATTTCAGGTTCTGAACATGTTCACTATGCATTAGCTTGCATTTTCAGAATTATTAAACACAACAGGATAAAGCAAAACAAAATTATGCTTCAGGCAAACTGCATTCCTTTATGTCCCTAGATAATGTCATTTTAACAACACAAAGGATCTACAGTGCAACTGGCTAGGCATTTTTTTTTTTTTGCTTGAGTTACAACGGGCTTTGAAAATAGCATTGGTGTTACCCAGTCAATTCTTTGAAAGGGTAGATAACAGCAGGATGAGGGGAAATGGTTTTAAGTTGAGGGAGGGAAGATTTAGGTTGGATGTCAGGGGGAAGTTCTTTACTATAAGAGTGGTGAGGTGCTGGAACAGGCTGCCCAGAGAGGTTGTGGATGCCCCATCCCTGGAGGTGTTCAAGGCCAGGTTGGATGGGGCCCTGGGCAGCCTGGCCTAGTATTAAATGGGGAGGTTGCTGGCCCTGCCTGTGGAAGGGGTTGGGAGATTCATGATCTTTGAAGTCCCTTCCAATCTGGGCCATTCTGTGATTCTGTGATTCAGTCTTTGTCCACATGTGACACTGAAGGCTGGGTTCTGCTTTTGGCTCTGACACTGATCTGCTGAAAAAATGGGGAAATCATTATGTCTCACTGTGTCACTGTGTCTCTGTATATCTTCTCCCTTTTTTTTTTTTTTTTTTTTTTTTTTTTTGGGTATATTTAGTCTGCAGATTCTTAGAGACAAAGGATGTCTCTTTGAGAAACTGCGGGTACTATGTAGAAACAGGAACCTTGGTCTGTTCTGGCTTTCTGGTACTACTGCAATGTAAAAATAGAAAGCATTTAGTTTTGAACCTGGGTGGCTTTTACAACAAGTTGCTGCAAATGTATTCCTTCATCCTCCTAGCCTACACTCTTCAGCATTCCCACATTTTACAACTCAAGACAGGGGCTCAACCTCAGCTAATGCAAACTGTGAAAGCTTTATTTCTCTAGCACCATGACTGTTCACACCAGCTGAAAGTCTGCTTTGCACATTCAAGCTTCCACTCTGTAGATGGTGTTCTATAACTTCATAGCCAAGAAAGGATTTTTAGTTATGTGTCTCAACCGTGGCAGAAACAAACCAGAAACAATGTGATTACACTTAACCACACTCCGTTTCCCTGTAGATGTGTTGAAACTCCACTCTTATAGCCAACAAATCTTATAGTGACTTTTGTAACTGCGGTTCTGAAAAACGTAGAGGAAAATAGATTGTGTTTTTCTTTTTAAATACAGATGAACACTGCCTATAAGAATTTTTTTTGTTACTATTTTTTTAAAAACAGGGGGGGTGGGGTGTAAAGGATATTTCCTTAGTTAGAAAAAAAAAAACAAAACCCAAAACCCAACCTACCCCGAAAGACACCTTTAGAGGCTTCAAATTCTTCATTTCCTACCCAGAATTAAAAAGGCTGTATTTATGTAGTATTATAACAGAGAATGTACCTTAATACATGTGCTAAGTCACTGCTAAGTGGCAACTGTTCCACAGACTTAAAATTCTGAATGTGAAGTACTGAAATTATAAAGCAAAGTCATCAAGAAATCCCATGACTGCAAAAAAACACTAAAATATTTGTTGAGTATATTAGAATAAGAAAGCATCAAGCAACTGCAAATTGCTAATAGCCATTCAGGAATGAGGAAAACTAGTAAACTGAATATATTATTTTATTTTATTTTATTTTATTTTATTTTATTTTATTTTATTTCATTTTATTTTATTTTTTCTAATAAAGACCTAAGAAATCATTACTCCTATTGAATACAGCACTACATGTCCAGTAGCATGTAAAATCTTTTACTGCCCACATTGCATTTTCCATCTTTAGGGGGAAAAAAAGGGATTCAGTAAACAGGTCACCTAAATAAAAGAGGTAACCGTTGTATGTGTGTGAAAAGTGGACAAAATGCTTCTCCCAGAGAGCTCCCTGCAAGAAAATGGCAATTTGGATATTATCCATTTCTATACCAAGGCACTGTGTGCAGTATAATGGTGTAGAGAAAATAATTATCATTGTGCTTTATGTGCATATTGTAATAATCATCACTCCCCATAGGCTGAAATATATGTGGAAAGAGTTAGTGAGATAGGCCACAGTAATAAGACTGCAAGAGGGTGAATGCCACCATGCTAGGAAGTCACTGGCATCCCAGAGAAGATCTGTTGTTGGTCTGTGTGGTCTCACTTCCACTCTTCGGTACTCTTCATGCTGCTGCATCATTTTAGAGATACTCTCTTTTCCACTTCCTCCGGTTCTTGCACACTTCCCCTGGCCATATCCAGTGCCTCTTCCTTCAAGCTGCATCTTCAGGACCTCCCCATTTCCTGACCTCGCACCGTGCACGGTAGCAGCTTCTGGTGCCAGGACTTTCCTCCTCTGTGTACAGCTCATATCTCCATGGGAGAGCAGCTAAAATGATCATTCATTACTACAAAAGCCCTGAACACCATCTGGGAAACCAAACATCCCATCTGCTCTCTCACATGCAGAAGATGCTTTGTAATTGAGATGGCTGAATTTTCTTTGACTGACAAAAACAAAAACCAAGCCCTAAACATTTTTATTAAAACCAGAAGTATGTTCAGGTCCTGGTATTTAACCAAGACACAAACCATATTTCCACAGGAAATTAATTTTTTTTCAAAGTTTCCAGTGCTACCCCCATTAAATCAGCCCTGAACTTCTTTAACAGTGACATGAACTCTCTGATAACCTCACTGTGCCGTCGTTGCGGAAAATGCAGATGGAAAAAATTCTGACTGACACAAAGAGCAAAGGATGCCTTTCTGCTGGGGTGTCCAGCAGTGACTGTCTGCTTGATCCCCTTCTGTGCCTCTGGAAACATCCTTCAGGCTCACCACAGAGTGCAACAGAAGCTCCACAGCCATCCTGCCTTGCTTGGGGCTATTGCAAAAGGCATGTAAAGACAGCTGAGACAGCAGGCGTCTCCAAACGATGGCTATCAATAAACCCCTTGTGAGTTTCTCAAGTTCAAAATAATTTTTACTAGTGTTTCTCCATGGGTGCAACTGGATCTTTGCTGAAGTTTTTATGGCAAAACTGAACTTGCAATGGAATAGCAGTCGGGAGTGTTTTGTGTAGCTGTGACTCTCCACCTCTTTTTATAGCATAAAACTCATTTGAAAGAGTTGGAACCACTCTGAGGCTCACTGCGCCCAGCTTTTTTCCATTCTCTACCATCTCTGTGAGTTTCCATTTCGCTGCTCTTCCTCCCAATGCTTCTGCAAGAGTTGCTTTCTGTGCAGGAATAACTCAGCACAAACAAGATCCACCGCCAACTCTCACCTATGGTTCATCCTGCTTTACTCATTTGGAGTTACGGTTGCTTTATAAAAGACTGTTGGTTTACCTTTTTTTTCCATGGCTTAGATCATTATAATTAATGTTTGTAATTTCTATTTGGAAAGTTAGGTTTGGGCTTTGATCTCCTTTAAGCATGTAACTTAGACAAAGTTGGTCTATTGAACTGAATGAGACTTACATTCCTGAAGTCAAGCATATGCACAAGCGTTTTAAGAATTATGGCTTCAGCCTAAGTCAGTCCTAAACCTTACATGAATTTTGGATATTAAAAAGAAAAATGTTTTTAAACCCAAGTCTCTAGGGAAAGAAATAAATACTTATATATGTCCACTATATTATGAAAACTACTGTACTTGAATAAGACAGTCATGAATGTTTTTTAGATTTAAGAAAATAATTTTGAAATAAAATATATCCATGCATACATGATTAATGTGGCTTCTCTGTTCTCTTCTGCTCAAATTATTTATGTTCCTAGTGAGAGTGGAAAAATTCTTTCCATCTAAAGAAGTAGCCTCTTTTATGAATTTAAAAAATGACGTTTTTTTTTTTTTTAACAGAAAAGGGAGTAAAAGCTTTCCTTTCAGTTTTATTTTCTGACATCAAAATAATATGGTGCAACTTTGAATGTGATCTTCTCTCTTTGCTTTCTACCATGACCAATTATCTTAGTGGACTTCAGTAGCACTTACAGGCACCAGTTAGGCATTCAAAAAGTACACACCATAAGGAAATGGGCCGAAACGCCCACAAGAAGACAGGGATGGAGATAACACAGACAGAAACAATAAAGTAGCACAATTCAAATAATAAGCAGCAGTCATCCCACATTCACTTTCTTGCTCTCATAACAGGATGATTTCCCAGCATATGCGTTTAGCATAAATACTCCTACAGGTAGTTGTGTTCATTAGGATCCTGAAGATTCAAGTCAAGAAAACTCTGAGAGGCCAGATTCTTAATGAGCAAAGAAAAAAAACTGGATAGAAGTGCAATCTACATGTCGAGTAGCTACACTGCAAAGCAGACATTAGGCAGGAAAGAAATGTTAGTACAAAAGGTTTTTCTAGGATCAGGTTAATAAGAAGTGGAGAGGTCTTGAGACAACCCAGTGATTTAGGAAAGCTCCTGAAAGTGCAGAAAGCTTACTTTTGTAGGGTTTTCTTCCTTGCCAGCACAATACATGTTCCACTTCTTCAGATCCTGGGAGCTTTTTCACTTAAAACACTGTCTTGAGCAGTTATTGTCCTCATTCTTTTCTTGGGATTCAATATAGAACTTGAAGTTGGTATAGGTTTCTTCTATTTACATTTGCAGTTTGCCAGAAGGTTCTGAGAAGTACTCTGAAGTATCCTCCAGATAAAGCGTTATATGCCTATTTGTAGTGGTGGGAGAACGGACTCGGATTCCGGGGGTTTAGTCCAGGTGCCTTTCCACTAGCCAGTCTTCAGAACAGTTACTAACACATCAAAGGCTGCGGCAATAGAATCTTCCTTCATGTTGCCAATGGATGGAAGGTCAAATAGAAAAGACAGCAATTGGCAATATTAGACTGGTATAGAGCAAACGTGGGTGTAGGAATGCAGCCAAAGGAAGTATCACAGAGATGAGAAAACAAGGTTAAAATGGAAATGATATAGTCAGAAATAGAAGAAGATAGAGGAGTGCTGATTGAAACTAAAATAACAATTCCTATGAGACCCCACCTGGATTACTGCTTTCAGCTCTGGGGCCCCCAGCACAAGAAGGACGTGGATCTGTTGGAGCAGGTCCAGAGAAAAACATGAGGATTATCAGAGGGCTGGAGCATCTCTCTCAAGAAGAAGGGCTGAGAGAGTTGGGGTTGTTCAGCTTAGAGAAGAAAAGGTTTGGGGACACTTCATTGCATCCTTCCAGTACTTAAAGGAGACCTACAGAAAAACTGGAGAGAGACACTTTATCAGGGATTGTAATGATCAGACAAAGAGTAATAGCTTTAAACTGAAAGAGATTAGGTACAAGGAAGAAATTCTTTGCCATGGAAGTGGTGAGGCACTGGCACAGGCTGTCCAGAGAAGCTGTGATTGCCCCATCCCTGGCAATGTTCAAGTCTTGGTTGGATGTGTCTTTGGGCAATCTGCTCTGGTGGGAGATGTTGTCCACAGCAGAGGGTTGGGACTGGATAGTCTTTAACCCAAAACATTCTATGATTCTGTGAAGAAAAGAAAAAAATCTGTTTACCTACAAATCTAGTTCATTGTGTGCAAATTCTAACAGCACACGGTCAAGACTGTGTTTTGAAACAATATTTTTGTGAATGCATTCTCAAAAGCAGTGTTTTCCTGCCACCCACTTCCATACTAAAGATCTCCAGTGACAATTGAAATACTGACAGGTTATCAGATACACAGACACTGTGTATCTAAAATTTTCATTTTTACAGGCAGCATAATGAAAATGTTTGGCAAAAAAAAAAACCAAAAAAAACCTATTAAAAAGATTGCTTAGATATGGGACTGCATGGACAAACATCAGTCCGGATTATGAGTTGCTCTTACTCCTCTCTGTCCAAAAAGCACCAAAGTGGGAACAGCCTCTCTTCAGGGGTGTCTCTCAGCAGCTGATAAAACAGCCAGCAAGGATGTGCACAATGCCCTGCTGACCCCCCAGCAGGACCCTCACTGAGGAGGTTCTTGGTTTCCAGGAGGCTGTCCTAAAATGGCTGAAGCAAAAAGAACACAGTCAAGGAAGCCAAAAGAGGGGAGGGAAAGGTGCTTTAGCATTTAGGAATTCAACAAACAATACTCTTTTCAGGAACAAAGTTCATCTATTCAGAGTCTGCCCACTGAATTACTATTTCTATTTCTTGTCCCTCCTCCATCTGCAGAATTACAGGTTTATACATGTTTCAGTCACAATGGATTTTTCATGTATTTTTAAAAAATCACTCTCTGGGTAGGTATCCAGCTGTCTTGTTTGCCAAACCATCTCAGGAAAAGCCCAATAAAGCCCATTTTGTTTCCCAGGATTTATTCTTAAAACATAAAAAAGGAGAGCACATTATTTGCTTCAACATTATAGACGTCAGTACTGATCCCACACAAGGTAACAGCAAACTCCCTTTCAATTTAATCTTGCTGGCCGTGATCCTTTAGTACAGGTACACAAGCGAGCCAGTCATAAGTTACACCTAATAGTGAATCAAATTGTGTAATTTTCCATTGGTGAGTAGTAGACGGGAAATGTGAAATGTCATCACAGTGCTGGTTAACCATCTGGTAAAAGCTCCTGTATGAGCAGTGCAGATGAACTACATTGAAATATTAAGGAAACATCAACTGAAGCTATTTAGCCTCTCCAGAGACCTATAGTTCACGCATGGTGGGAAGGTAATAAAGTCCAATTATTCTGGAAACAACTAAACAAGTCACTGTAAAATTATCTCATTTGCACTGGATCCAACATTATGTATTTTTTAAAAATATTCATCATTCATTCCAGGTAACAAAACAAAACAACTAATCAATCTCTGAGGAACTCCCCATAAATCAAAAAGCCATACTGAGGAGATGGCAATTTTTCATTATTGCAGGAGTAATATTTTAAAGCTGACAAGCTGACGGGGTGGTCCAGGTCTGTGACATTATCACATCTGTGATGAACAACCAAGCTTTGCACAATTACAGTAGTATAAGTTACTCTAACCAGCTACCACAGAACTTGTGGGAAAACAGACTTAAAAAAAAAAATTACACTGTGAATTTAATTAGCAGATAAGTTACTGAAATCAAATATTTGCCAAATTAATTCTTTTATGATCACACAGAAAAAGATTTAGTTTGGCATTCTCTTACATCATTTACACAGAGCCTTTCACAAAAGACTAATCTCCTGAATAGAAGTGTACATTCAGCTTTGATTTATTTCAGAGAAAGTTGACATGAAAAGGTTGAAAATCCCTCGGTGAATGGCAAATCAGATTGGAAATTGGAAGCAATCTTGCTCACAAGTGGTGCATGTTGATTGATCACTTGATGGCGCTTAAGAGATAGCTCATAAAAATAAAGTTATTCATTGCTTTGCATCTCTGTCTGCTGAGGATATAGTTCAAGCCTCTGTCAACGTCACCTATCTGCCTATTAGAACAGGTAAAACCAGGGCATGCTGAGCTTCTGGAGATCATACTGGATGTTCACCCCACTTTTACGCCATTCCTATCTGCTGCAATAACCTCTGGTGGGCAAATTCTTAATTTCTTTACATTTCTTCTTCTAAATTTCTCTGTATATGCTTTACATACAGGGCCCAGTTCACAGCAATCCAGGATACATGTGCCAATTTCCCTAATTTTTGTCCACTTTCTTTCCCTGCTTCTCTGTCCATCTTCTTTTATCATCCATTCTAATACTATTCTAAAATCATTTGTAAGGACTGCCCAGCCTGGAGAAGAGAAGCCTCTGGGCAGACCTGATAGTAACATTTCAGTATTTAAAGGGGGGCTATAAGAAAGAAGGGGACGGAATCTTAACAAGGACTGTTGTGATAGGACCGGGGAAAATGGTTTCAAAACAGAAAAGGGCAAGAGGGGAGACTTGACTGGATATAAAGAAAAAGCTTTTTACAATAAAGGTGGTGAGGCAGTGGAACAGGTTGCCCAGAGAGGCAGTGGATGTCCATCCCTGGAGACACTCAAGGTCAGGCTGGACAAGGCTCTGAGCACCTGACGGAGCTGTAGGTGTCCCTGCTCATTGCAGGGGGGTTGGACTAGGTGGCCTTTAAGGATCTCTTCCAACTCAAATGATTCTGTGATTCTATGATAATATTAGAAATTTCAGAAACTCAGTTGTGGCCACTGGAATAACACAGCCTCAGTTTTTGGATATGTACTCTCTCTACCCAGGCCTTTAAGCTTTGTTCACGAACTCCTATCCTATTGTGCTCTTCAGGCACCAGCAGCAAATCAGTAATCATGAGGTAGTAATATATTATCAACCGTCAAAAGATGCTTCACACACTCAAACTTCTGGGTCTGGTTCCTTTGGTCTTTATCAATTTCTAAGAACATTTGCTAGTTGTGTTTCACAGTACAATTCTCAAGATTTTAGAGAGAGCTTTCAAAATTGCAAGATATTTCCAAAGCCATATGGTTCCATATCGAGCAGTGTGATAGTGCTGAATCTGAGGATCTCACAGAAATATTTTACAAGCTGTTTTCATTAAACTCTCAAACTGTTAATCCAAGGCTTCATCTATATTAGCAAGCATGTTTCCTGATAAGGGTGGATTTATTGAGTGGAAAAAATGGTGTTGAGTATCTCATGTTCAGATGATACATGCTTCTAGGGAATTTACTTCAGCCTAGTTTTAGTCTGGTCCTGTGGACTGAATACATAGAAATAATTGGAGTCCATTAAAAGCAACACTGGAACATGTTGTCTGGTTTAATTTAATCCAAAAGGAAACCAGTTTGTGCACTCAGGGACTGCTTTGTGCCATGGGCCAAATCGCAATAAGTGGTGATGATTAGGAGAACACTGATGGAGCTGCACAAATTTCCTGAGATGATTATTAGCAAATTCAGTTGGAATAGTTATATTTATGGTCCTAAAGAAATCTCTGTGACAACAGACCTTATTTCTAAATTGCCAAAACTTTCCTGTCCCATTCTACAGATACTTTGATCAATAATAAATTGGAAATTCCAAAGTGTCCTTGCAAAATTCCTGTATATATCAAACCTAATGACTGTGGACTGGGGAGAGAATTTGAGCCAAGTCATGGTTCGTAACTTGATTTTGAGCTTGCTCCAGTAACACCACCCTGCCTCACGCCAGTTTGATTTAGAGATAGGCTGTGTGCCCAGCATCTAATTTTGTGTATAATTACAGATCTAATGTTTGTATTATGGCCTTTGTGAATAAAAGAAACCCTCTGAGGAAAGTTCAAACTATGCCAATATTCTGAATAGCTCCTTAGAACAACACAGAGAGTAGAAGTAGTACAGCTCAAATGCATGCACTCATCTGCAGCAGCACTGGCCCTTAACCAATGTGGGAAGCTCTCCTTTGCACAGATGTGCCCACAGCACACAGTGTCGAGAGATAGAAATGGTGGACCCAGATTAGGATCACAGTAAAACAGTTTTGGCACATAGTGTGAGGATATTGGTTGTACCTCCTAGAAGATATGCTTTCTTTTTGGGACTCCTCCTCCATTGGGATATGGATTGCTGAAAGAAGGAGCTAGATGGGTGGTCAGCCAGACTGATTCTGGAGCTTCTTTTGCTCCTTTGCTTTCTTCCTTACCAGTACGCCTTTGCCCTTCTGCATTGGCCTGTCCTCATTAACAAACTGATACGACTGGTGGGCTTTTGTACAAGATTCACAGAAAGCAGATAGAAGACAACCAATTTTGTACACACTGATGCAATGATAATATTATCACATTTTCATGGGTGCCTATATTCATTTGTGGAAGACTGCTCTGATGATAAAGTTGCCGCACTACACTTCAAAATTATTCAATAAACTTCAATAATAACCCAAACAAGAACTGATTTTGTTGCCCTACAATTACTCACGCAAGGGACTTCTGCATAGTTCCAATCACAAACTGTAACAAGATCTGTATCTGTTAAGAAAATACAGAAGACCACGGTGCTGCAATTCTCAGAACAGAAATTGAGACCAGTGCCAACTTAGTCACCCATGTTTCTGGGTGATGTATCTGTACCAGTTGTGTATTTAACCAGCACTGCCAACCTCAATGAACATGTTGACAGCTGAGACTGGTACAGTAACATTTGATTGACTGTATACTGTTCAGAAAGTAAATTAGAAATGGTTGGTTTTAGTTTTCAAGTAAGTTGTGAGGAAATAATAAAGAAAAAATAGAAACCTTCAACCACAGTTTTCTTAATAGTTTTGATGCCGGATGCAATTTCTATTGATATAAAAGCTATTTCTCTAATAGTTAGCTTTCTCCTTCTTCTGGAGGGGAGAAGTGTGCTACCGCATGTCTAAATATGCACCACACTGTGTGAAACCTTATTGCCTACAAGAACTCATAAATGCTGCTCCTAGCACATGGCTCCATGCAGGTGCAAATAATGTTCCCCTGCATTCTTTGAAGCGCCATTTTTGGAAGAAATTATATTCTATAGAAAAGCCAGCAGTCAGATATTCTCTTCCAAGTTAGCTTTTAAGGCTTTGATGCTTTGCTCCTACCAGGAAAGAAAGGTGGATTATAATTTGAGAGGAGATATATTTTTGACAGTGCATCTCCCCATTTCAGCCTGTTGCCACAACAAAAAGTTTAGACCATAGTAAATGTCCAGAGCATGTAATATTGGACACAAGAGCTCGTGCTGGGTAAATTAAGGCAGTGAACAACTAAGCAGAGATGCCCTGTGCCAGGAATGACAAGCCAACTCCTTGTGGAGCCCACGCTCCCCAGCAGCTGCTTCACAGGAGCCTCTGCAGGACAGAGTGCTGCTGAAACCCAGCAGCTGCTCTGCTCCTCTCCCTTATAATGCTGTTTCCAGCCTCCAAACCACAAGGAACCACTTTACACAAACCACAAGGACAGAACTGCACTGCACAGACTCCTCGTTACGGCCTTCCAGTAGTTGAAGGGAGGTTATAAAGAAGAGGGAGACCGACTTTTTGCAATCTGAAAAGGGGAGATTTAGGTTAGATGTTAGGGGTAATTCCTTACCAAGGGGGCTGTGAAGTGCTGGCACAGCTGCCCAGAGAAGCTGTGGTGCCCCATCCCTGGAGGCGCTCAAGGCCAGGTTGGATGGGGCCCTGGGCAGCCTGAGCTGGTGGGGGGCAGCCCTGCCCACGGCAGGGGCTGGGGAGGCATGGACTGTGAGGTTCCTTCCAACCCAAACCATTCTGTGATTCAATTGTTAATTTGCTGCAAGAGTAAGGGCAGCAGAAGAGCTCACAGGAACAATGCCTTCAGCACTTCATACATGGCACAGGAACCTCTTTCCACTTGCTCATTTTGTGAAAATGTTTATTGAAGAGTTTTGTTTTCAAAAGATTTATTCTCCTTCTTCATCTCTTTTAGTGATAAACAAATAAATACCACAGGGTATATCTGGACAAAGTTTTCCTCTTCTAACTCTGAAACCTAGAAAATTCCAGCCTTTTCCAGTTTAGAAGTTTACTCCAAGTGTCTGTCCAGCTTTAACTCAAGCCAGACTGCCGTCACCCCAACGGCTGTGACAATGCAGCAAGGCCAAGGACAGCTGTGGTCACAGGCTCTAATGGCATGCTATAATCCATCTTTTACAATGAAATATATCCAGTAACAAAAAGTTGAGAGCTTATTATGTATGCATGGAGTATAAGGGCTTAAGCAATACCCCAAAGGAGTTCTGTGAAAGGTTAAGTAATGTTTGGTGGGGAAGATGATCAGTACCACAACAAACCAGGGTTCTGAAAGTACATACAAAGATCAAATATTAGCAACTATCACAGAAAAATGGGTTCAGTCCTCTAACTAGAATAATGACATTCTTCTTTTGTTTTCCCTGTCACAAGAACATTTTCTTAATGACTTAAGCTACTTAAACTACTTAAAATTAGCTGTGAACATATTGATGAAATGCAGATCAGAGTTGAAATTAGGTAACGATTAAAGATAGTAGGAAAAAAAGGATTTAGATCAAGTTTTCAAAACTTCATCTTGATCAACAAACATGAATGAAGATTATTTGGCTGAGGAGAAAAAAATAAAGAAACAAGCAGCCTCCAACTTCTTCCCTTCCAGCTCTGTGTATATATCAGAGATCAAAGTTCTTCACTTGGGACTCATGCAAAAAAAAGGTTTTTGGAATCTTATTGAGCTAACCAAAATTGTGTTTGACAAGAGCAGACTAAAACAGGGTGCTGAGCATGGCTTGTCAATACCTTCTTTCAAATACAGCCATTTTGAGGAGCATTTCAGGGGCAGCATGAGTTGAGGTTGGTGTGGTGCAGCTTTCCTTTTGGAAGCAAAGAGCTCTAAATCAGAGAGTAGAAAACCTGGGGGCAATAAATACCTCTTAGCTCCTTACTGAGATTTAGATATTGGGTGAACATCTGAGAGCATGAGTAGAGAGCTCACAGGTAAGATTTCACATCTCCGTTGCTGATGGCATCCAACACATTGTATGTCTTTCCCATACACAGACACATCAGTGATTTTCAAGCATAGCTCCCACATGTCCTCTCCCTTCCTTAATTCCAAAGGCACAGATGGCACCAGTGGCTCAGTTGGCATTCAATCTGAACGCTCCAGCTAAGGTGCAAGCTGGTGAGAAGGAATAGCCCTCTCTTCCAGGTGTTGTTCTTGGGCAACAAATCCCACTGCAAAACGTTTGGTTTCAGCTGATTTCCACTTTCCAGGGCCATCATCAAGATTCAAAACAGGAAGACTAAATGCTCAATGAGAAACTAATGCTCTTGTGCAATATCTGCGTTCCTCCAGAAGAACATGTCCTCTAGGAAGTCCTAAGTCAAAATTTAGACCAAAGAGTTTGCAATAAAATTTGGGCCTTCAACCATTACAACAGCTGCTGCCCGCCAGTAGCTTTCCTGCTCAGCCCCATAGCTGGCTGACTTGGCACTCCACAGAACTGTGAAATTTTACCATTTTCCATTTCAACCTCTCTTCTTGGCAATAGTGCTAATTGGTTTTCAGAAGCAGAAAATTTTGTTTTGGCGGTGGCCCAAGGGCAGTTCATGAGAAGTCAGCCGAGCTGGAGGCTCAGTTCTATCACCACCTACCAGTGTTCAGTGAGCCTGAGCAGATGGCTTGCCTTGGGTCACAGCAGCATCAATCCTTTCACACAGACAAGAATGTTGCTGCGCTTTCTGCTGCATGACTTGGCCCATTCTTGCTAAGAGTTCTGATGTATTGTTACAATTACTTGTAACTATACCAATATCTGCTGTTTCACTGACACTGTAAGACAACATCTGTACCCTATATAGTTGATAGGATCCCCCTGCATGAAAACAAAGCCCTCAAAGAAAAAACATAGCACAGCAACAATAAGGACAAGGAACAGAAGAGTATGGGTTGCACAGCGTAGTGGCTGAGTGTTACTGGGGCTAGTGCACACACGCACAAAGGATTTCCATATTCAAAAAGATGAAAACATCAGTCTCATGACAAGAAGAAGAAGGTTTCTGTGCCTCAAGGAAGGAAGAAATTCTAGTGAGATATTAAGGAATTATTCTTTCCTGTTTTCTCATAGGTTTTAGAGGATAGTAAACTGTACATTTATAAAAATCTTTGGTTATATGCCTCTGTTGTTCACTGAAACAGAAAGCATTCCACTTCAGATTTGGAGACATTAAAAAACAAATAAAAAAAACAACTAGATCATCTGGTCCATCCTCTGCCAGCTGAGAACTGCTCCTCAGCTTTTCTGCTGGTTTGTGCGTTGCACTGCTCAGTGAGTCAACTAGTGGGACCTATTGCATCAGCTTGGGGAGACTCTTGCACAGTCAACTGGGAATTTTTTTCTTCATATTGATTTATGTAATGATGAGATCAATAGGGTGGATATCTGGCTTACCCTGGTACGAGATGTTGATGGGTTCCCTGCTGCATTTCAGTGATAATTTACATCATCTAATCTGCTTTACATTGAACAGCACTGCGCTTCCTATAAAATATATTTTTTAAAATCTCATGCTAACCCTTTACATCCATCATAGAATAAATAAAATGGGTAAATGCTGACCTATTTGTTCAGGCTTTGTGATGGCTCCGCCAAACTTACAGTTCCAATATAAATCAGACCTCTGAAGGAGGCGTTCTCTGTTGCCTCACCACTTACAATGGTTTGTTTCAGATTTTTTTGCTAAATACTAAACCTCAGGAATATCAATATTCTTTGTGAGGGACATTATAAAAGGTAAATTTCTATGGATCTGCCAAACTTGGTGATATAGTGGCAGTGGGATTTCTACTTTTTTTCTTTTTAAATAAATCAAGAGTGGAATGTCAGCAATCCGAGATAGGCCCAGAACATGAGATCAGGAAAGTCCCAGCAGCTGCGGGGCTGGGTGAGTCCGAACCCACATCTGGATCTAATGTGGGGCCAGCTCCCCTCTTGAGGTGAAAACCCAGTGCATCATGCCCTTATTTAATAGATCCTTCCTGACGATGCAATTTGACAGTAAAAAAACAGGTTTCCAACGCAGATACTGTCGTTCGCAGGGTCCCCACGGCACTTCACCGTTTCAGACCCATATTCTTGAGGAACGGACGCCTGTGACCAGCGGTCCCTTCAGTTCCCGCAGCTGAGGGGTTTGCTGCTCGGAGCGGGGATGGCGACGGAGCGGCAGGGAGCGCTGACATCTAGCGGGTGCTGCGGGAAGCACGCGCTCTCCTCCTGCTCGTGGCCGCCACAAAAAGTACAGAACGGTGCTTTACAGACAGCTCACTTTCAACCACCAGTTGCCTTGGAAGGGCTCTTGGGGGCTGTTCGGGGACACATGGCAATGCCCTGCTGTCTGACATCAGAGTATCCACTGCTAACTTCATAGAACCATAGAATCATTAAGGTTGGAAAAGATCACTAAGATCACCTAGTCCACAACTGTTAGCCCACCCCCACCACGCCCACTGACCGTGTCCCTCAGCTCCACATCCACAAGGCTCCTGAACACCTCCAGGGACTGTGACTCCACCACCTCCCTGAGCAGCCTGTGCCACTGCCACACCGCTCTTGCTGAGAAGAAATTGTTCCTAATACCCAACCTGAACCTCCCCTGATACAACTTGAGGCCATTCCCTCTCATCCTATCACTGTTACCTGGGAGAAGAGACCAAATCCCACCTCACCACAACCTCCTTTCAGGTGGTTGTAGTGAATGATAAGGTGTCCCCTGAGCCTCCTCTTCTCCAGACTGAACAACCCCAGTTCCTTCAGCTGCTCCCCGTTAGACTTGTGCTCCAAAACCTTCACAGCTTTTTTGCCCTTCTCTGAACACGCTCCAGGGCCTCAGTGTCTTTCTTGTAGTGATGGACCCAAAACTGAACACAGTACTTGAGGTTCACACAGTTTTGGGGCTAGATGAAATTCTCATCGTGTTTCTCTCCCCAGTGGTTGGCCTTTCAAGCCTCTGTAAAAAGAAATTATAAGGAATTCTATACGGGAAGGGAAACCCCACTCTGGTTTTGCAGGGGAGATAAATGTGTCGGCAAGCTGGGAAGTTTCTACAAGCAACCATAGCTCATGAAATCCTTCCGCCTTTTTTTGGTTTGGGAGCTACTACATTCATTAGTCCAGTTCTACAATACATGCCATTTCTCCTATTAAAACATACTTTTAATTAGGTTAAAATTTAGAAGAAAAGAGTACCTTTATCCCTCAAGGTCTTTACTGCTATTCCCATAACTTTAGGCAGAAGCACCTCCCCAAGCAAGGAGGATTCCCTTATATCACCAAATTGTTTTGCAACGTTTCTTCTCCTCCCACCCCATCATGTCCAAGGCAGATGGAGGGTCTGGAGAAGAATATTTACACTTGCCCATTGTATACTGCTTCTGAAACAGTTCAAGCATTAGCAGATGCTCTCCTTCCTTGCCCCAGCTCTGCCTTGGCTACAGTTCCCACCTCCTCTCCAGGTGCAGATGATAAGATCCCTTCTGGGGTCTAAGAGGGAAAAGAAAACTCCGAAGGCTGGAGCCAAGTCAACATACCTTCCCGCAAAGGGAATGGCTTTCTGTGGAACACTGTAGCAAGAGAAACAGACAAGAAAAAAATAGAGGTTAAATACTTTCTCTTCCATGCTCTTAAAAAGACTTTCTTCCTTATTTTAGCTACTTTCCTCCAAGATCACATTACAAAAAAAAAAAAAATAAAAAAAAAAGAAAATGAAACAAGCCAAACAAAAAAACTCTCAAAACAAACCCCGCAACAAAGAATAGGATCTTCAGCGTTAAATTTGAGTGGGGGTGGAATAGGAAAACCAATCATCCATCCTGACACCAAAGGTCAGACCCTCACTCTGTAAAGCCTACTGCTGTGGGTAAAAAAGTAAGGGAGTTAATGTGGCATATTACACCAAAGGGACTACACACTAGCCGTGCTTGGTCAGTTGTACTGTTGTTTTCATCTCTGTGACCACTACTCTCAAAATCACAGGCTCCTTGTCTTGAGGAACTGTAAATCAGGACTCGATGCTCCTGTTGCAGCAGCACATCCTCCAGAGAAATGTTCAGCACGCTTTCTTTCTGACAGCTCTCCTCCCATGACAAATTTGGGTCATGCACCACCAGCTGGTGATCAGCACAAGACTCCTCCTGGGCAAAGCATCTGCCTATAGCATTGATATGCAGGTAGATATCTTTTTAATTCCTACTTGCAAGGTCTCCTTGAACACTACCCTGCACTAGCCATTGCGCTCATCTTCTGCAGCATCTCCCACTGACCAAATCAGGTGGTATGAAGACTGCTGTGGGAAGGCAACGGGTGCAGCAGCAGATAGCTTGTCACTTGGCAGAGAGCAGGACAGCCCTGCTGGGTGAGCGTGTCGCTGGCGGCGTGGAGCTTTGTCAGGCTGGGTGTTCCGTTTCCCTCCGCTATGCAATATGGGTCGGCTCTAATCAAGTGTGTGATGGTATTACCCTTTAGCACTCGTAGCCCACCAGGGATTATCACCATGCGCTGGTGCATGGAGGTTTCTGAAGTGTGCAGAGGCAAGTTGCTGGGATGCCAGGGAGCCACGCAGAGAGGGTAAGTCACCGCAGAGGAAACAGGCTCTTCTTGTCTTTCCTATTACACGTGTGTATAGAAGAGAGGGAACAACAAAGCCTGCTTGTTGTGCTTTCCTAAGCAAGACATATGAGGCTGATTATTGGTAGGATGAAAAATATGAGCTTAACTCGTGTATCTGTCAGGACTTTAAAAAAGAATGTAAGAATTCTACCTCCTGCCCCACCTGGGTTTATATGGGTAGCATGTCCCTTTAGTGATGTTCCTCTCCTTCCTAAGCTGCTAATAAATAGAAACAAAGCTGGGGCAAATCCATGTTTTTAGAAGGCATGATATTTTGGGGAGGAAGGGTGGGAGGGAGAGAGGGGGGTGGATTTGGGGATGTTTTATTTTCACCCAAGAAAAAGCAGTTTGCACACCAGCCTGCTCTGAACACAGGAGGCTGCTGTAACTGTTTGCTGTTGCTCCTGTTGGTAACCAAATGCTCCAGCGGATGAAATCCTTTGGTACCTCGCTGCTGCTTCTGAACAGCTTCCCCGCCACGGCTGCAGAAGTCAACATTAGGAGCTTACACAGAATTTTAGATACTGCTGTGAAAGGTTCAGACTTTTTAAAGGAGAAGGAAGTAAAAAAAAAGAAAGAATGCAAGTACACCATCCTCTGCATCCAAATGGAACTTGGGTCACAGATGCAGAGAAGTGTAAAGTTTCGTTGTTACATCATATTTACATTATTTATTTGTAAACTGCACTTTCTGGAGTGCATGTTCTTGTTCACTTCACGTTGTTTATTACCAAAGGTCCACGGAGCCTCCCCAGGCTTTGGACGTGTGCAGGCAGTTCTGAAGAGCAGAAAGAGTTTGAAAGGAGCCAGAAAACCGGTTCACACACTCTTCCTGAATACATATTGAAAATGCTTTTGCCAAGCACTGGCCTCACTAAAGCCAGCCTGTAACAAAGTCCAAGGACTTATTAATTCTCAGAGTGCAGAAACAGGTGCTGTGAGTCTGCTACTTCTGCAGCTTGGGTTTGTGCTTCTCTCCTGATAGTTTTTCCTACTCTCATTTAACTGTTGGTGCAAAACTTCTTCGATACACAATGATGAAGTGAGCTGTAATTAGCAAGGGAACCCAAGAGCTGAGGATATTAAATTCGCACCCTGGAGGCACAAAAAACCGCCTGCCTTTCTACAGCTAGCACTTAAGCCAGTGAAGGGGAGCAGGACATCCACCTTATTAACATCCCATGGCCTACATTTTTGCTGGAGGGAAGTGCTGATGCAGTAACCTGAACCCCATGCTATTTTCCTAACTCCTCGCCAGTGCCGTCCACCTGGCATGTCTCATTGGTGTGCACCTCTCTGCTCCCTGTGTGCATATGGACAGCAATGTGTGGAGGGCACCATCAGGCATGTGCCAACACTTCTCTGGGCGGAGATGTTCCTGTTTTTCCTGCCCAGAGGAAAATCCTTTCACAGGTGTGGGGTGGGTATTTTTGAGAGTGCTAGAAAGCAGTAACACATACAAGGTATAAAAGGTCAAGCAAGAAGCATTGCTTAAGAAGCAGGCAGGATAAGGGAGGATTTAGACACAGGATGAAAATTGTAAAATGGGCTTTAACACTGCTGTTGTGCTCCCATGGGGGAGAGAGACTGAGCTAACAATTTTGTAGTACAGGCAAACAAAATATAAAAGTAAGCCTCTGTACGAGATCACTGTGCTTCTCCTCTCTGCTCAGACAGGATTTGTTTTTCAAGTAATAGCTGAACTTTACTCACAAGAAAAGCCCTCAAACCTAAAAGTCAGTACACAAAGGCATCTCAGTTCCTGACTCATATACACAATTATTTCATTGAAACAGCATGTGTCATCAATAAGACTGCATTTGCCTATTTCAGTCTTGGTATAAAGATATGACCTGGATGTTACCTCTCTGCTCATAGCAGTAATGTGGAGCAATGCAGAGGCTGTGTTTGAAATCAACCCATTTCACACATGTTTGAGAAAGCAGAGGCTTCTGAGGTATTAGGTTGCTAAGTACTTATGAAAATAAACAGCTAGGCAGACAAAACTCCACGTGTGCACTTCGAGTGCAAAAAAGGCAAACAGCAACACTGCAGCCTGGAAGGCCACCTGCACCCTGGGCTGCACCAAAAGAGGGACGGTCTGCAGGGAGAGGGAGGGGATTGTACCCATCTGGTCTGCCCTCCTGAAACCCCATCTCTGGAGTACTGTGTCCAGGCCTGGGGACGCCAGCACAAGAAAGAGTGGAGCTGTTGGAGTGTGTACAGACGAGGGCACGAAGATGCTCAGAGGGCTGGAGCACCTCTCCTATGAAGACAGGATGAGGGACCTGGGCTTGTTCAGCCTGGAGAAGAGAAGGCTCCAGGGAGACCTCATTGTGTCTTTCCAGTGTGTGAGGGGAGCTTATAAACAGCAGAGAGTCTGACTTTTGCATGGTCTGATAGTGGTAGGACAAGGGGGAATGGCTTTAAACTAGAAGAGAGGAGATTTATGTTAGAGTTACAAGGAAATTTTTCACTGAGAGGGCGGTGAGGCGCTGGCACAGCTGCCCAGAGAAGCTGTGGTGCCTCATCCCTGGAGGTGCTCAAGGCCAGGTTGGATGGGGCCCTGGCAGCCTGAGCTGGTGGGGAGCAGCCCTGTCCATGGCAGGGGCTGGGGCGGCATGTGGGCTTTGAGCTCCCTTCCAACCCAAGCAGTTCTGTGATTCTCTGATTCTCTGATTTATTCAACAGAACAGAGATACCATAGGGGTGTTCACTGCTCCACAGGAAACAAGCCCTTTGGACCCACTTACTAAAAGAGCGGTTAACTCATCCCACCCATTGCAGCCCATTGCCCTCTGTGGTGTGAACACCGGGGACCGTCCTGGCAGAGAGGGCTGATCCACGATGCACAGATCCAGCCTCACTGCAGCCCCCCTGAAGATACACAGAGAACTCAGGGACATGGGAGCTTAGCAGAGGCACCAGCTTCAACACCATGTGCTCCCAAATACCTCAGCTTCCCAAGAGACAAAAACACCACACCACATTTCTCACAAAAACAAAACAGAAAAAAAAACCCCACCAAATTTCCTTAGACTTACCCTGCTTAATTGCCCAAAAGAGGAGAGAAAAATGTTTTCTGTTTCAGGTTCTTCTACAAAGAACAAAAAGTAAACGTTATCCAGCATAAAAGGACCTGAAAACCAAACCCAAACTCGCATGAGCTTTCACTCCAGTGAAAATAGCACTCCATAGCAGCTTGGCTATGCTCCATTAAGGAAGGCACAGATGGCGGGTGCGGGAACTTCAGATCTTCTGGTTTAATCCAGTCTTCACAAGCAGAAGTAAGTAAATCAGTGTAATTTTTCACACATGGCTATATTGACCCTCTGCTAACCCTCCTCCAACCCCAGTTACAGAGAGGAAAGTCTCACCCCACTTCTCCCCACTTCTACAGTGAATTCACTAACTAGGCAGCACTGGGGCTCTCCTATCCAATGGAGCAACCCAAGCAGGTGTGGCACTGCTCTTCCCCTGCTTCTGACCTGGGCTCTAAACTTCCCAAGAGTGTACGGTCTGTAACAAAGCTCATTATGTCTGAACTGCATTTCTGGTGCCTCTCGTGTTGCATATAATCTTCCTGCAATATTTAACTATTGAAATTCCTGCTGCAGAAACTTGTTGTTTTCTGTTTGGTATCCATTTTTCAAGATAGTGTTACATTTTGAAGAAACAAAAAGTTTGTTCTTTGGCACACTCAAGCCTGTGCATAAAATCAGTGTATGTATGTGATATGTAATGTATGCGAGTAAGGTTATTCACAAAGATAGTGGTAATGGAAGTGTTTAATTGGCAGTTGTTACATACGCATATAAAGGGTGCAAAAGGAAAAACACTTGAACAAGTTATAACCTCCACAGGAGTGTTTTATTCCTTTTGCTAATGGCCTCAGAGAAAAAAAGTAAGAGGAAATAAACCCCAAAACACTATTTCTGTTCATCCCACAAAATATAACACATCATGAGCTTGAGTGAGAGCTAATATTCCCTACTCCTCCTTTTCAGGCACTAGGTGCGGCCATAAATCCCTGTGTTTGACTGATGAGGTAAAGACAGCTTTTCAGCCTTCATTCCATATCGCCTGACTTTTACAGCTTTAAAAATTATGTCAATATTGCCTTTGCAGTGTAATATTTTTTTAGTTCTGCTTGGGTCTATTCTAAGTTTGCTTAAAGATAAAAGAGCCGATAATTAATTTGGGCAAAAGAAAATGCAGATCCTTAAATCCTTTCCTGCTGGAGAGCAAACCAAAGTGTGTGCTTAGCGATGGCGGTAGTTAAGGGGTTTCTCATATTCCTCCTTTTCCCATGAGGAAGAAGGTGCTTTGTCAAAGCCCTTATTATATAGGAGGATCCACTTACAGTGTTTGCGGACATGAATACAATCCCAGGCTATGAGTTCTAGCATTCTTATAAAGATTCCCATATTAGCACTGCTAATCAGCATCGTGCTGCTCGAATAAGCTGTTCATGAAGCCTCCATTTGAAATACTCAAGAAAAAGCAATGTATTGCTATTAGTCACATGTAACCCAGAATTAAGGTAAATACTCTTCATTTGGAGTGTTATCCCTTGGCTATCCAGGGCTATCCAGGCAAGCCAGGGAGGCAGGCCTCCTAGCAAACTGCCCTCTTTCCCTGGCTTGCTTTGGACGCATTACAAATGCCCACTAGTGAGAAGCAGAGTTTTCCAAAACTGTTCTGAACAGGATAAATGGATGCTGAAGGCAACAGTACCTCTTCTACTGCCTTCAGAAAAAGCTGCTGCTGGAAACTCACTTGACAAAGACTACTTCCGTTGCCCACTACTGACCTGCATCCATCAGACTCCAGTTCCTGCTCTGGTCCTTAGAGACATTCACTGGTGTGATATGGCTATTGCAGCCTTTAGTTTGGCACTTTTGTTTGGTTGGATTTCAGGCAGTTCTTACACCTGTAACAATCTTTCCTAGTAATTTTATTCAAAGAAATGTTCATTATGAAGCAACGGGATTCCCACCTTTCTACACCAGGTGAGATTCTGCCCATCCTCATCGAGTGAGCAGCATTTTCAGAAGAGAATTCACCATACGACACAGTTTTGCTTAATTTTTAAGTTCTTCTCCTTACCTTACCAGCTTAGTTCAGTGCCTAAAGAAAAGCTTTGCAGCTTTTAGTTTTGTGATGTAGTCGGTTTTGTGGGGTCTCTTTGAAAACTCAAGAGGGCATACCTTCTGCCTCAGTCTCTGTGAAACCTCAGGCAGATTCACACGGAATCATAGAATTGTGGAATCACAGAATGTTTTGGGTTGGAAGAGAACTCAAATCCCACCCAGCCCCAACCCCTGCCATGGGCAGATCTGCCCTCCACCAGCTCAGGCTGCCCAGGGCCCCATCCAACCTGGCCTGGAGCACCTCCAGGGATGAGGCACCACAGCTTCTCTGGGCAGCTGTGCCAGTGCCTCACAGCCCCCTTGGTTAGGAATTTCCCCTAACATCTAGCCTAAATCTCCCCTCTTTTAATTTAAAACCATTCCCCCTTGTCTACCACTATTAAACTGTGTAAAATTCTGCTTAGGAGCTCCTTAATAGACGTAACTGCTGTTATTTGGTCTGAATTTCTTATAGTAGAATTGTCTGTAATCTGTTTCTGCTCATAAACTGAAGCTTATATTTTATATGAAACAAGCTGTAGAAAGAAACAGAAGAATTTTTTAAATCCAAAGCACTTACTAGCAGATTCTTGAAAAGTTTTCATTTAGGATGTGTTGCTGAGAAACATACAGTGTAAAATCACAAAACATTAGTTAAACAACAGGAGAAGTATGCAGGTTTTGATCTTTCCTACCACACTACCATTATCCTCAGGAGATCAGCATTTACTACTTTCTCCTTGTCATTTTTGGGAGTGGTGAAATTCAGTTCTTTGCTTTTATAGAAGTGACTGATCAAAATACTTTTCTGATAGGGACCCTGGAAACATTTCCTGTTGATTTTGAAGCCTGACAGTTGGATTTCTCTCTGCTCAGCTTGAGCCATGGCAACCAAGACACTTCTGGCTGTGTTGGATTTCAAGATGTTTAAAACTTCGCATGCTCTTTGGTGAAAGGACGTCTAGAGGGAGGCAAAAAGAGAGGTGTTTGTCAAGGTGAACAACTTCAAGAAGGGGTGAGGGAGAAGGCTATCTCTGCAGGCCAAATGCACTTCACACCTCTTGAGCTCTTGGGTTCCATCCGTGCTATCACAGTCCATCTCAGTTCCCTGACTCTGCTTCAGGAATATCAGTTTGGACTCCTCCATTGTGGCAAGGACACTCTGTGTCCTATTTAATTCCTTTCTCACTCCCATACAGTGGCTTTCGTTATTCTTTATCCAAGCAACTCTCTGTTTGCTTCGTATCTGAGTCCTACAGTCTTCACCTATAGGGACTGTCAGTTTTCCCTTCATCACTTCTACTCCAGATATAAACTGCTGTCTGTACAGGAGTTTTTATGCAGTATTTGCTGCTGAAATATACAGTGAAAGATATATTGTAAATATTTTTGCTGAATTTTGTGACACATTATTATGGAAAGAATGTAGCTCTTACAGTACTAAACTGCTTTGAGAAAAGTGTTCTTCTGTACTCTGGGAGACTTTGAAAGACAAAGGACTTTTTATGGTTGAGGTTTTTTTAATTTTTTTTTCCTCAGCATAAAGCAAAGAAGCCAAATAAACTACTGAACCCTCCTGAATGGAACTGTGAGTCAGCTCCAGGGAGAATCTAATCAACAACCTGTCATCTTGCCTTAGCTTTAGGAGGGTGGGGGAGGCTTCAATTGCTGCAGCTCTTCTCAGGGAAAGTGCCTATCACCTGGTTTCTGCTGCCAAGTGCGTCATGGGGAGCTGGGATTCTAAGTTCTTGCTTTTAATCAAACCATATCCCCTTCTGAAGCTGGGTTCAGCAATTGGCTCAGCTTCTTCCATGCACAGAAGGTCTGTGTACTTTAGACTCTCAGCCTCCTCGCACAAGTAACTTTTTCAGAAATGCACAAGAGACATAGGAGCTCAAGCCACAGCAATGAGAAAAGATAAAGGCTCCTAAATCTCTTTTGGTGCTTGAGAAAAGGCTAACTGTTGTCCCTTCTGATCATAGTGAGAGGAAGAAGGAAGAAAGATGGGCTGTGAGGCATGCCTGTGCCATTTCAAGATTTTACAGCTGAAAGACAAGATCTTTGAAGCCAGTTGTGTAACTGGATTGGGAGTCCAGAGGGAGTGCAGAGCACTGGTGTGAAGTGCTTTCTTTGGCATGTCTAACTCAGGAGACAAGTCTTAAGAACCAGCTACAGGTTCTGAGTGCCTTTTTGTGGTTAACTCCAGCTTGAGAATGTATTGCTTGCAATAGTCTAACTTGAAGGTGATGAAAGCATAGTTTGCTCAGCCAAGTTCCACATCCAAATCTAAGGGGCACAATTTCCTGGCTAGTTTCAGAAGAAATTAGGTGTTCCTGTTGTTATTTTGGTTTCCTGAATCAGAAAGAACAATGGAAACCTTAGGACCACATCCATCTTAGCTGTGGGAGGACCAGTTCTTCCAACATAGATGAGGCCATAGCTCCAACAATCCTCTAGGTTTCTTCCTTCTTGCTACATTCACTTATTTTCTCCAGATTATTCCATAGAAGAGACATTTTAATATCTGTTTTTCAACTTTCTTCAGACTGCAAATAGCTAGAAAAAGCGTTGCCAGGCCAAGGAAGAGAAGGGTGGACTAAGGCTGCTGGGATAGTGGTGGCTCATAACTCATGGGGTATGGTTGTCCCAGGTCGTGGTTTGACGCCATCAGCTGACAGGAAGAGAGTGCTGAGATTCTGCAGAATTTCACAGCTAAAGGCATTCATGTGAGAAGATCAAGAGACACAGGAACTACTTGGAGTCTCTTTATTCCGAGATGGTTTATATGGCCACCAGCTCCATACTAGTATGGGCATTTGTTACTCTGGGTTGTGTCACTCCACTCTGCTACCTTTCTCCTAGTACAAGAGTACATTTTCCACTTGTTGCTGAGACCCTGGCAGTTCCTACAGGCTGCATGTCATGAATCCTTGATAATGCAGCATATTTCAACAGCTTTTCACACCGATGATTGCAGATTGCTGCTGACAGTTTTTCTCTGAAATGAGCCTTATATGGTTCTTGAGACTTATGAGAACAGTCATGATTCAGTTAAGAGTTGCTGCAAGGCAGTATGAATGGATTGAAAATATAGCCTGTTTCTACCACCCTTCCCATTGCATACAGAGTTCAGAGTACTTTGTAAGGCCTTTTGTTCAGACTATACTAAATATGGAATGTCTTATCATCAGCATGCTTACATCCAACAGCTGAGCTCAGGTGATAGCAGAGGGAGATTCAAATGATATTCCTTGATGGATTCAGAAGATCAGCTCTGTTGTAAATACAGGGGTGATGTAGAATAAATGCAAATGAATAGGACAATTATATGTAGCTGTGTTGTGTGTATCAGGAGAGAAAGCAATTTGAAGGTGTTAGTTTGAGTATTATTAATTTGGTTATTTTTGATTCTGACTTCTTGGTAGATAGACAAGCATATGAAAGTGTTGTATGAGCAGTTTTGTTTTCCAGTTACTGTTTTTTATGTCTGTAAAATCTGCATATTCTGTATGAACCTTAATTTACTTTGCAGTCACCCTGCAAGAGTAATGATTGTTGTCTTGGCCACGCTCTTCTGCTACTGTAGTCCTTTTTTGGTAGGCATCCCGGACAATAAAAGACACAACCACATGTTCTCAAAATGCTCTGGGCAGACATTGTCACAATACAAAGATTGCTGTTACCTAACTTTGCTGACGTTTGAGACCTCATCATGAGATCTGTCCTGAAGACTTAGTGATGGAGCGTGGCTCAGAAATGGGAGATTAAATATGAGCCCTCAGAAGGGATCTAAGTTCAGTGTGAAAAGTTATCTCCAGGAGGAAATGAGAAATGTGGGAATGTGCTCCAAGCACTGCTCCTCACCTGCTGTGTGACCAAACAGTTATATACCTCGGTTTGTCTTTTTGTGTAGCGCAGGTCATGTTATCTACCTTCTTCTGTAGATCTTTCTCTGATCGAGAATTGTCTAGACATGTAGCAAGTAAATATTATGTTATGTTGTCTGAGGTGAACACAGGAGGACTCTCCTACAGTAAATGTGCATCAATTTTCCTTGATATGGAGAAGCAGATCAGCAGATCCCTACCCTGAAATTCACTCACCCCTGTGAGTGCCTGGCCTATCTTACACAGGACTTTCCTTTTAATCGTGGAGCAGAGAGCCCCTAGACATGTTGGATAGCATCCATTTAGTATTCTGTTTTCCACACAGTGGCTATCAAAACTTATTTCTGCTCACCTGACAATGAAGAAGATTGAAGATTTTTTATTCCAAAGCAAACAACAGTAAAAGCTTTTGCTGACCTATTGCCACTTGCCTGAGGACTTGGAAGTGAGCTACAAATTGCGTGTCACTCAGCAAGCCATTATAAATTCAGCATGTTCCTTCCATCCAAATCAAAATGTTGATACAAGTTTGGCGCTCAGACAGGGCCAGTTCACCATGCCCTGCAGGGGAAGGCCTGGCAAGGTATGGCCAACATAGTGCCAGTGGGAACAGGGGCCTTCCTGGAAGGTCAGTTATATATGTTCATGTCTGCGTAGAGAGGGAAAGAAGGGAGGCCCTTGTGTAGCTGTCTATCCTTCAGAAACCAGAACCCACAAAGGGCCAAATGCCTTCAGTTTCCATTGACTTCAGCAGCCACTCATTAAGAGTGATGGTGTCTGTCAGGAGAAGAGCCTGAGCCCTTGCATACATTTTGTTCTTTTTGTTTACGTGGTAAAACTGATGCCATTTTATTAATCTATTCAAACTTATGGCAGCTGTTAGTATAATACTTTTTGTGTTTGATTCTCTTTGGGTTGTCTGTGTCCTGAAGGCAGCTGAAGCAATGAGAAGTTAATTTTATGCTCCTGTAGATGTGCCTCTCTGTGATTCCTCTCTGAGAATGAGTTCCATGGCAATGGGAACCTACTCAAGCAACATCCTCAGGTTTTTCCTTCTAGTATATTTTTGTTTGTTTTTTTTTTCCCCCCAAAAGTGATTTTTGCATCTGGTACCCCCAGGAACACAGATTGCTCTATGACTGCCATAGAAATTTTGAAATACAGATTGCTTTCATGGCGTGCCCAGAAGCAAGCCTTACAGCCCTAATTATTTTCAGATCATTTTTCATCTCACTGATATAGATTTTTCCCAGTATCAGTGAATGTCAAAGAGGACTTTTATTACTGGGGCACTGGATGTAAGAGAAAATGATTTGAAGTCTAGTAAAACAGTAATAATTCAATGGTGATATATTCACATGTGTCTGGAGAGGTTTCAGGGTTAATTTCTTGGTGGAAGTACCACAGTTTCAGAGGCCTGAATTTGCCATTTACTTTTTGTTTCGGAAGCTACAGTATTCAGTCTAAGAATATGTAGTTTTCACAAACAGAATCTGATAGAAATAACATATGACTTTTTTAAAACAATGCTTGGTAATAAACCCAGACCTCCAGTATTTTAAAGATATATGTAAAGCTTTGGTGCCAGCTACTCAAAAATCATTTAGAGACCAGCAACACAGGATCAGATTCTGCTGCTGTTCCTCAGCTTGAGTTGTATTTTGCTTCAACTCAACTCTTTTGAGGTTAATTTGTAAGCAGATAAAACTAGGTGTGCAAAAGAGCAGTAGGAGCTGGGCCCTGAGTCATGCAGCACTTAGCAAAAATTAAAAAATACCAGAGGCACCTGAAATTTTCACTGAAGACTGGTGATCACCAGCAAATAATTATTATTAAAGTGGTAACAGCAAGTCTTGGCTTCACTGGCCTTTTACTACTTTGAGTAAAGAGTTATTTGCCAGATTATTAATATCTTGGCACTCAATGCAAAAAAACAAAACAAAACAAAACAAAACAAAAAAAACCACACACACAAAAAAACAAAAACAAAAAAGCCCCTGCAGTTTTCCATGGTTCTTAAAGCTGAGTATACATTTATTGAATGAAAGCATTTATTAAACATATGGGGACAGATTCTCAACAGACATTAAATAACTTGCCTCCACTTGCCAAGGACTCCTGCTTGCTGTGTTCTATTATGCTGACAACTGCAGGTTGCATGAGTAGAAAATGGTAGAAAAATGAAATAGGTGGAAATGTGGCTTTACTCTGGAGAATCAAACCATTTTATATCTTCTGATATTATGTAGATCTGAACTCTGTGGGCTTGAGTTGCCCTCACAGTTTTGTCCGTTACAAAATCATGAGTGGCACAGAGAAGTGGGGAATGACTGTTCTAACACAGGACACAGTTTAATATTAAGCATTTGTACGGGTTGAAAAAGTAGTTAGACAAAACAGTGAAAGAAAAAGTCATTAAGGTGAAATGCAAAGATAACATTTCAGGGTCAAGAGGTCTGTGATTGTCAGCTTGCTGGAGGCAGGGATATTATTCTGGAAAAGAGATGTCACATGCTTTTCTGTTTTTATTCTTTCCTAAACCTCAGCTATTGGCACTTTTGGGATAGACTACAGGAAAGCATGGATCTTTGATCTAACTTGCTTGTAATTATTTTTTTATATTGATAAGTAAAACACATTTTTAAGTCAAAGAATGAGAAAAACTTTCAGAAGGAGGCTGCTTTACATTGAGATACACACTTACTCTATAACCTGGATTTAAAATATAACTTAAATCTCCCAAATTAGAATGGTTCAGATCATTTGGTGTGATCTCATCACCATATATGTTGATGGTACAGAATTACTAGGCGAAGGGAGACATTGATGCCAAAATTCAGGCTGATTAACATTAAATGGAGTGTTTCCAGTTTACAAAGTTTGGTAAAACTTTGTCCATCTCACACATAATCAATTAGATCTTCAGGAGAATAGGGCAAATCTTGCAGGCCTCCTGTTTTCCTTACCTTGCTCAACTTCCACTGAAAGTCAACCACATAAAAGAATTCAAACGTTTCCCAGCAATGCTAAATACCAATAGATAGACCATCCAACTGGTTGAATATAGGGTGCTATTAAAGGGAAAAATTAAGGTTATGCAAGGAAAGCTGCAGTAGGTGTTCAGAGGCACGAGTTATGTGCACTGCTGGTTTCTGGCATACATTTCTCTGCTCAGGTAGACATCATCAAACAAAAAGGGCTGCACATTCATGTTGCTTAATGCTAGCTTGAATTAAGATCTTCTGCTAGCACAATTCTTGTCTTTCATTTGTTCTCAGAGTTCATCACCAGTTGAGGTGACCCTAGCAATAGTGTCCTCTGAAAACATATCAGTGTGAACAGTGACAAAGAGATAATTTGACACTATCCATAAGTAAAATCTTGGTCCAGGACTTATTCAGGTGAGCAGTAACTCCGATGTGTACTGACTTGGGGCTGAGAGATTTCTACGTTCATCTATTTATCGCATTTGTGCAGTGAAAAAAAAGATAGCAACACGTAGATAAGTAAGAAAACATCTAGGGATGATCAGTGATGTGAGTCACAGAGAAGCTACACAAATGTCAACAAGAGGGCCTGCAGGCAGTTATTTCCTCCTCTTTTGCAGTAATTGATTTGTAAAATGTTTCACCAGTCATATAGCACAACATGCTGCACTGCTTTATCTATCAGCATTCAGATGATCTAATGCTACTGGCCGAACCCAAGGGATGATTGTTCCATAGCATGTATTAAGCCCCGGGAAAAGGAAGAGTTTTTTTTCTGTGTGGAAACAGGCTTATATCTGTATCCTCAGTAAGGCCTTAAAGCAATTCTGGAGGGCAAGAGAGTTCTCATGGAGAATCTGATACATAACATAAAGAGAGCTTTGAAACATAACATAAGGAAAGCTCGACCATTTCTGCATACCTTGAGCCTCAGGACCCAGCAGCTGTTGTGATCTTCACAGGATGCATGATTTTTCAGTGATATGTGAGAGAATGGAGAACAAATAAAACAGAAAGAGGAGGGATTAGATAGTTTAGGTCCAAAAAGCATTAAGCGGCCCCTGATAACTCCTGGGAACTATTTATTGATTCCTTCTATGCACTGTACATTCCCATTAAGTGATTTCATTTCCTTATTTCTCCTAATCACATAGCTTGGTTTAGAAGTCTTTTGCTCTCTGCAACCTGGAGGTGCATAGATAAGTTCCATCTCTCATGTGGCTACACTTTTTATTACATGTGAAAAGTTGATGCAGTAAAAGTAACTCCTTGGAGCCAGTAGGTCTGGAGCTTTCATCCACACGAATTGCTGTGCCAGGGAAGCACCGGAAGGTTAATTGCTGCATTAGCCTTTGGCAGAAAGTCATGCCTTTTCCAATCTCCGTGATGGGCACTAATAAAGTCACTGGAAGATGTGGCTGCTTATGAAAAGCATATTGCTGCCTTGGAAATAGTAGGAAGGGACTATGAATAACAATGAGTCAGTGTACTGTAATCATAGAATCATAGAATCACTGAGCTGGAAGGCACCCTTAAAGGCCTTCTGGTCCAACCCCCTGCAATGAACAGGGACACCTACAGCTCCATCAGGTGCTCAGAGCCTGGTCCAGCCTGATCTTAGGAGTCTCCAAGGACAGGGAGTCATTATAACAACAGTAGTAGTGACAGCAGTACAACAGCATTGGAATAGCCCCAGGTGTCATGCTAGTCAGACCCAGGGCATTTGGGCAAGTTTTTGTTCCCTCCCTGGGAACTCTTCCTAAAACAGGGCCACCAGTGAGGTGCTGCAGGGACAGAGCAGTCCTGGCCACCTGGCACTCCCCTTGCAGATTTTGCAGCCAGTTTAGGGCTGGAATTCCTCAGCCTGGCTGCTTGGCAGCACTTACATCCAAGCCAGGAAGAAAAATCAGCAACTACACTGGAACAAGAAGGAAATGAAAACAGAGATCCAGGACACTGAGTATATTTCTATTGGCTCTGCCTGCCGGGCGCAGTGTATCAGTTCCCGAAAGGTCACTCCTTTGCATATATTTACAGAGGCATCTGCAGCAGGCAGATACTGGACAGTACCTAAGTGGTTGAAAAATAAACCCGCAATACCATATTTCCCATTCTTTGGAACATGGTAAAAGTGTCTCCTGTTCCTTTCAGCTTCTAAACTTGATATATTCATCAGCTCATGAAAAGACACTGGCACATGCTCTGGGGAGACACATGTTCAAAGGAAACAAACCTACGCCACCAGTAGTTTCCAAATTAAATAAATACCCTTGTCATTGTATGTACTTTTGTAAACCAAGATACAAGCGCTGTGAATCACTTTCTTCCATGTGATGCTGAGCCCTTTGGAAGACCTTTGCACAAAGGTTTTGTGCACAAAGTATTTGTCTCTGTTTAAAAAGTCACTGGCTTCCCCTGCAATGCTCAGTCATACTCAATTGGTGACGTCCTGCAGTAAAGACGTGTAATCAACATGGAGTCACGAATCATTTAACATTGGTAATAAACCAGTTAATCACAGACTAGAGCGGAGTGTCCATCCACATTTTGATGCATGGGGAGGAGGATGATGCACTATTGGAAAAGCACGAGCATCAGTCCTTCCCTCAGAGCAGGGCTCAGTGCATTGCTCTTCCTTGGAGCTCACATTCAGCTCATGAGAGGCAAAAAGCCATCCCATTGCGGAGATCCAGCACCAGACTGAAGGCTCCATTTAATCCTACTTAAGGAGTTTTGAATATTGCATGGGTCTGCTACCCCCTCACAAGGGGAGAATTTTCACCTCAAAAGGCTGGGTAATAGAAGAGCCCCTGACACCCACTCACTCCCCCCCAGAAAAGCCAGCACCAGGCCCAGAAACAAGTCTGTAACTTGAGTTGCAGAGCAGTCTGGATGCAGATCGAGAATGACCTGTGCTGTGTTTTACATGAGCGCAGCTTCTCTTACTTATTACGCTGCTTTATGATTCCGCATAGACAGAAAGGATTAATTTCCCATTCACGTCCAGGGACTACACACACTAGAAGCTATTAGATGCAGTTCGTCACCTGTTCAAATCCCACATGCATTGATAGGAAAATTAAATTCAATTTCCTTTCAAGTTTAAATATCTCTAAAGATATTCCCCAAACCAGGAAAGCACTCAAGTGAGTGCCTCACCCCGAGCATGAGAGCAGAGCTAGCAATGCTCCTGGACAGGGCTGTGATCTGTCACAGACGTACACCTGCACCTGAGAGCAAACACCCAGCACACAGTGTGAGGTTAAGGCACTGGGGTACTAGAAACACTTGATTATTGTTGAGGTCCTATGATTTTGCTCCTGTCTGCAAGATTTCCAGTTAAGAAAAAAAAGACCAACTGAAAAACCGAACCAACACACCAACCCAGGGAAATTAGCTACAGAAAGGCAACGTTTCAAAAGCACATACTTCTCTCGGTCTCGTGGGGAAAATTTTACACAATCCTAGTTTCAAAATAATGTTCAGGTTGCAAAATTGAGCAATCATAAAAGTCAGGAAATTTAAAAAGTTAGTATGTGTCTTTCAATGTTAGCTCAGCAATAGCAAATATATGTGGTGGGAGTTTATACTTGCAATTTCTGGGTTATATATTTATAAAGTTTATATATATATAAACTTTAAAGTATTCTTGTTGACCTTTAATAAGCAACATAAACTATATCGGGTATTTAATGTCTGTAAAAGGAATCTTAATTATAAGAATTTCCTGGCTTTGGAATTCAGAGCGCTTGATTTTGAAATATAAAATGTCCCCGCTGGGTTGCTGAGTTATTTTGGCTTTTTTCTCACTTATGGGTGAAAGTAATCGCTGGGACAGAATGGGAGTTTCACCTGCGTCAGAACACAATTCTCACATCAGAATACTTTTGTGATGTTTATGAAAGGCCGTGATTTATGGAGCTGGTGAAGACTGACTTAATTCTGGGGGTTGTTGTGAGAAGTACGAACTTCTGTGGTAAAGGGAACGCAGTGCTTCCCCCTTTTGCTGGCAGGAGAACTAAACCTCCCCAAACAAACGTGCTCTACCTGAAATTAATAATATGGAGCTGTTCCGCAAAATGTTTAAAATACGGAATGATCTTTCCAGGCCAGATGTATGACTTTCTCAAATCGACGTGTTGTGGTTTAACTTACCGTGAAAACCTAAATACAGTGTGATGGTAGTGTTTAGATAAGACAGATGTAGAGCACAGCGCAGGCTTGGTCTTGCAGAAACGCTGATCCTTATAAATGAGCTGTATTGCGCTGTGGGATTTTCCTGGCTGAGTCTTTCAAAACCCAGGCTAGATTAAATCATCACAGCTGGGAGAAAATATCAAGAGTTAAATAACTACTTTATGAGAGCTGTAAGAGTGTGAAAGTTTTAAGAAGTTAAATAATTACAGTGCTCTCTGAGAGCTACAGGAAAGACAAATGAGTTTGTGGCCAGTGGTTGCATTTATGCTACTCGTGTACCGAAAGACAAATGAGAGTGTCAAAGATGTTGGGAGAAATTCACGCGGGGCCAAAGACACAGCTATCAGACGAAACACAGGGCAATGCAGGGCAGTGAGGAGTCCCAGACATGCTCAGCTCACAGGGAGGATGGCACCTTTGACTCAGTGCTCCCACCAATTACCCTGCTGCAATGGTGTCGTGGGCACTCTGCAGTCAGTCGCAAGCATCCTGAGTGCTCAATCACTTGGCTGTCAGCTCGTTTGAGTGGAACTGAATTGGTCTGAAAATAAAATATGTCTCCCATAAAATAATATAGAAACATGGAATCTTTGAGGTTGGAAAAGACTACTAGGATCAGCTAGTCCAGCCGTCAGCCCACCCCCACCATGCCCACTGAACCGTGTCACATCCACACGGCTCTTGAACACCTCCAAGGATGGTGACTCTACCACCTCCCTAGGCACCCTGTGCCACTGCCTCATCACTTTCTGACGAGAAGTGTTTCCTAGTATCCAACATGAACATTCTCTGGTGCAACTTGAGGCCATTCCCTCTTGTCCCATCACTGTTACCTACAAGAAGAGGCTGACCCCCACCTCGCCTCCCTTCAGGTGGTTGTAGAGATCGACAAGATCTCCCCTGGGCCTCTTCTTCTCCAGACAGAATAATCTCAGTTCCCTCAGCCTCCCTCCACATGTCTCCTATGCTGGCACACAAGTCTGTAGATCAACAGCTTTGTGTAAAATTTCCATTGGTGTGTTGCAAGACCAAAGCCAAGGAAAATATTGAAGGGCAAGGAAGACCTTTTCATCAGGTTTGTTTCTGAGGGCTCAGCCCTTTAACGGGACAGGCTCAGGGAGTTGCTCTGCATTTATGCCTACACGCATGAGCCCAAGATGGTACCTTGGAGACTGAGATACACTTGGCATGCTGGTTGCTCCCCTGGCTTTTGCAGTGGCATTTATCTTCTTGTGCAGTTCTTACAACTCCTACCACACTAACAGCCCCTATGCACATTCACTGGGTTATCACATACTTGGATTTTCTCAGATACATCTTCAACACACCCAAATGTTGTGTAAGAAAGAATGGGGAAACTTGGCCATTGATCTGGGACTGCCAAACTTTGGTCCACTCACAGTCACATTGCCAGCCTACCTGAGAGGGTCGGCCAAGCCTAGGCAGGTAGCACTGAGAGCCTGTGTTGCCCCAAGACAGCGCAGGTGCCACCAGTCTTGTGATGGCCATCCATGCAGGCCCTGCTTGGCTTATGCATACAGCCAGCCTACAGAATGCATCCATACCAAAGAGTAATACTGACCACGTACATGATTCCTTTCCGAGATCAGTTTATGTAATGGCTGAAGGAAAACTGTGTCCTGGAGAAAAGACAACATACAGGACAGTACATCACACATTACAACAAAAATGAAGCTAAATTGGGCTGAAAACTACTTTAAGCGTTATTAGGTAATATCAGTAGTATGAGAGTGGGGGGACAAGGGGAAGAAGGAATGAGCTTAGGTGGGATACGAGTAATAAAAAAGTATGATAACTCTCGATTGGTATTTGCAGGGCATACACATTAGCGAGGTAATTTGTTTAGGCTGATTCAAGGAAATATGGCTGGAAGAAGGAACATGAGATTTTAGCTTGGCACTCAGGAGGTATTTCTGAACTGTGAGGTGTACCAGACTACAGAACAGCCTGCTACAGGAAATGTCAGAAACTCCAGGACTTGAGTAACTCAAAAACTGACCGGGCAGAATCACTCAGGAGTAGCCTGCAAGCAGTGCAGTCACTGGCCATAAATTACCATAACTCAGGTACCAAAGGTAGCCAGCCAGCTACACACACACAGCCCCAGACCTCTGCATCCCAATACACTGAGCCAAACTCTGTGTTGGTGCAAGCTGGTGCTGCCCTGTCCCCACCACCGAGTGACACCATGTGGATTTATGCTAGCAGAGAACCAGGCCTGAATGCCCTGACCTCTGAGCTAAAACAGCTCCAAGATCTTTCTGTGCTCCAGGGCAATAAATACTCTGTTTTAGCTGTTAGACTTTCGTAATCTGCCCAGGCAGCGATTAATTCACCAGCTCACGCTTGCTGACAGGAATCCTCCAGGGCACAGAGCCCCCCGTAAGTTCTGCGTCATTCAGGCTGCAACCCTTTCTGCAGATGTGGTGGCCTTTTAATCTGAGGGCCTGATAAAAGCCCAGCCTACGCACAGACTTTCCCTGCTTCCAGCAGATCATGTTCCAAAAGTGGATATGGTTGTTCCAAACGCAAGACTATGAGGAGGCTTTCTGATGTTGATGTGGTTACATTTGTTCTGGAAGGAAAAGGTCCACAAGACACCGGTATGCAAATAACTGGGGTCTCAGTTCCCACGACTCCTTGTTTTGCACAATTGTTTTTGCATACTGATATGTGTGTAAACCAACCCCCAAGCACTGAGATAAATTGTTATCTTGCATTTTCCTTTTATACTACTTTCCAATAAAATGCTCCAGTAAGCATAGAGTAGCATCTTGGTGGTCTCACTGTTATACATCATTATTTCATGCAGTGATGAAATCACTCTCCATTGAAATTATTTCCATTTTGCAAGGAGATGAAAGCCAAAGCTATCTAAAATGCAACCAACATTTAGAGTTTGGCAAGTGGAACCACATACCTGATTTTCACAGCACTGAGCATTTCACAGCACAATATCTTGCCCATCTCTGACAGAAATTTTAATTGTCAGCTTTGTCGTGTTTGCTGAGCCCTGAAAATGAAGTTTGGCACCTGTGATTTATCTGTGATTTGCCCAATACTCCCTAAGAATGTTGTGGAATAACATGGATAATGCCCCCAGACAGCAGCCTCATTTGTGAATATAACTTCCTTGAATACAACCCATTACTCTAGATCAAGCGAGGTTCTAAAGGAATAAAGGTTGTTTCGTTACGTACATATACAGTACTTCATAATGTTTGTGTGTTTGTGGATGGATTCAAATTACCCAAAAAGGTACTAACAACTCCAGCAGTTTCTTCCAAAGCCACAGGCAACATGTAAGAAAAGAGTCCATTATTTCCAGCATGTTAAACTTATTCATCTAGCAGTGTCCCATAGGCAAGAAAACATTTCCTAGATTCAGTAAACCAGTTTCAGTGAAAGGATTGATTTTCTGAAACAAAATGAACGTTTATAATGTTTATTTGCTACAATGCTCTTTAAGACATTAATATTATAAATAAACAGCAGTATTAAGTATTGCATGTAGTACTTTATAAATGTACCATTCATCATCTCCTCTTCTATGTTAAACTATGAAGAGGAGCCCCTACCATATTGTGGATGTTTATTATCTTTCAAAACTACTGACCTTGGCTACATTCAGTAAGAAATGAGATCATGTGAGCTGTAAGTGGTCCAGGCATAAGAGCTTTAGATCACTTGCCAGCCAAATAATTGTAACACATATATCCCTCTGTCCAAAGACATCAATCATTATATTAAAATCAATCACAGTTCAGCTTGCAGATAATTTTGTTCTTTGTTTCTTATTTCCATACCATGGGTTTTATGGGTGGACCTTGAGATTCTGTTATAGGTGTAACAAATGACTTCAGGTTCACCAGCGATTAGAGGTTAGATCTGACCTACCAGATTGGAGTACTTGAAGCATTCTCAAACTAAGAATCCAAAAACATGGACGGAGACACCAAAAATCACTCAACTCTTTTGAAATCTTTGGTCCAGATGAATAGTTTTGGAAATGCCTAAATGTACAAGTTTGGAAATATGTATACGTGTATACATACACATCATTTCTTACAGGGAGTTGCTGATTGTTCAGTCTGGAGAAAAGAAGGCTCAGGGGAGACCTCATCACTCTCTACAACCACCTGAAAGAAGGCTGTGGCGAGGTGGAGGTCATCTTCTTCTCCTAGGCAACAGTGATGGGACAAGAGGGAATGGCCTCAAGTTGCATCAGGGAGATTTGGGCTGGACATCAGGAAAAAACTCTCAGAAAGAGTGGTGAGGCAGTGGCACAGCTGCCCAGGGAGGTGGTGAAGTCACCACCCCTGGAGGTGTTCAAGAGCCGTGTGGATGTGACACAGAGGAACATGGTCAGTGGGCACAGTGGGGATAGGCTGACTGTTGGACTGGGTGATCTTAGTGGTTTTCTCCAACCTTAATGATTCTGGGGACACTCCTTCATCCTGAAACCCTGATGTCAATTTCTGCAATGCCAACTGCTATGTGCTACAGTCCTCCTCCCTGAGGCCTGGGACAGGTGCTGCCTGAAGTACCTTGGTGAGGAGACCCACTCCCCTCAGCTGCTGCCATCAACCCCAAATTGCAGATGGCAGCCTTGAGGGCAGCTCATCCTAGTGAAGATCTAAACCACCTCCTGAGGCACCTTCCCCAGCTCAGGGCTATCCAGAATACTAAGGTGACAGAACTCCAAACTCTGGGAGAGTAAAACTATTGGGATCAAATTGTGGACATTTGTCAGCACCCATGACCCAAACAGAGACATGAAAAAGCATCATAAGGAAGTGCTGCTCGTGCTGGGCTGGTTAAAACTCAGCAGCTCTGCACAGGGAAGTCCTGCAGACTTTGGGGTCTGCTGAGGGGCTCCCGCTCCTTCCACACATCTGGTGGAGCTGCAGCTGTGCGGCAGTGATCAATGTCAGAATTTGCTGCTAGGTCTTGCTTCACAGAAGAGGGGTTAGAGTGGGTGTCAGGTCAGGGTTGGTTACAATGCGCCTTTCAAACTTTTATTGATTTCCTAATCTCTTCTTCAGGAAAAAAAAAGG
>JACDJE010000074.1:705711-782975 GCA_016647715.1 Pavo muticus
GGGGGAGGGAAATTGAAGAACTATGCTACAAGCTCTACAAACCTTATTTCCCGGAGATCTACTCACCCACGCCACATACAGGGAGGGATTTCTTAAAGAGAGAGAAGTGCCAGCCAAATTTTCCTCCTAAAAGCATTTCAGGAGTTAGCAATTAAAGGGCCTTGGGATGGAGAGAAAGCCAAACTCGAAGTGAAAGAACGGATACCCTTGCTCAGCCACCTGGCTGAAGCACTGCTAGTTCATGCCTTAAAGCTCTGGTTCAGCTGGCACCAATACATGTGCCCAGCCATTACTGAATTTGGGCTGTGTGAGATTAAACAAGCGCAAAAAATGAATGCATACCTCAGGCCCTAGCTGAGCTGAGGTCCCCAGTGGGGAGCACCTCAGTCTGACTCCTTGCTGGATGGCTGAGAAGGACATCATCACACCTCACCAGCCTACATCTCCCCTGCAGAGCTTGAGGTTGCCAGATTTTCAGAGTTTTTGAGGGAACTGGTGCAGAACTTGAGGAGCTGAAGTGAAAGAACGTGTAGGTAAGGGCACACAGAAAAATACCAAAATTGCTGAATGAAAACCCATCAGCAGAACTTTCTTCAGTCCAGCAGATGAGAGTAACTGCAGCCAAAATCTGCATGAGAAGAAGCAATCCATGAGCCTGCAGAAAGGACTAGGAGAGAACAGAAACAAAAGGATATGACTGATATGGGTACAGAAGTAGTAATATGAGAAACAATGAAAGAGGCAGCAGTAAAACACGCATCTGCCATTTAATCCAGGGTAAATACCCAGATTAGTGACATCAGTTTCTGTTGTTTATTTGGAGCTTACTTTGGAGACAAGTCTCCTAAAGCTACCGCAGCTGTGGTACAGCCCAGTGGAAAGTAAAACCTGGGACTTATCCCAGCCATGGCTGTTCTTGTAAAAGACAAGTGACAGGCAGAACAAAAGTTTATGTGGAGAAGTGCTCCTTCTTCAGAGCTTTTGTGCTCTTAAAAGGTTGGCCAAAGCTGGGAGAGTGACGAAGAAAAAAAACATCACAGTTCTTCTTCACAAATTTCCACATTACAACCACTTGGTGCTTAGATGTGCTGTCCTGCTCGTCTTGGTCCAGTTACGGGGACTTGGCATTAGGATCCAACAGAACAGCAGTGCTCACCAAACCAGCTCTGCTGCAAGGGTTCAAGTATGCCAACTCACAGCTTCATGCTGTTATGAGTCCAACTGCACCAAGTGGATGAAGACAAAGTGGTTTACCTGAGATGATGGGACAGAAGCTGTACTGCTGTGTAGCAGAGGCAAACAGGCACCACTGCAGCTGAAAGGGGCTTCTCCCCCAGGAGAGCAGCCATTTGACCAACCTCCATATGTTTTCACCCAGGACAGATGTCTTCACTTCCTCACAAAGGCTGGCTCTGGTTTGCTCATTTCCTAAAAAATATTAACAAACCCAGTCCATGCAGAAAAATGGCTTGCTGCTGTTCTTACATTTAACTAGGCCAGCTCAGGAGAAAAATTCCACCAGCCACACACCTGATCCCACTGTGATGGTCATGTTCCTCACGTAACCTGTTAGGAACAAAGCTGTAAGGCGAGACATTTTAACAGGGGCACTGATGTTCTTAGAGATAAAGGCATTACATTTCTGCTGGCTTTGTTGCCTTCAGGTAGGGAGCAGTAGGGCTGCTCAGCTGTGCTTAAAGCATTACTCAACACCAGGGGCAGCTGGCATCCACCGAGGCACATGGAAAACATGACGCCAAGCAAGTGGGGCTAATTAATACCCTTTTCTTAAATTAGAAGGCTCTTAATGGCTAATGTTTAAAAATAACACCCTAACAATATCTAAAAATAGCTGCTGCTGAGCCCCAGAGTATTCTGACCTCCATTAAATTGGAAGTCTATTTCCCGTGACTGGTGGTGTAAATCACGTTTACCTTTTATATCCTGTTCTCTCTGGGATTAGCTGCAAAGCCTAATGCCTGACCTTGAAAGCTTGTTTGCAAACATAGAAGAGTAACCTATGGCACTCTTCAGAGTGGTGTGCAATATAGGGGTTTAACATGTGGACTTAGCAATAGAAGGGAATGTCTTTGTGGCATGTCTCAAAGTGAGATCTGGCTTTGCCTGGTCCAGGAGGGGTGTTGCCAGGGTGAGTTCTCTAGCAAGTGGTTTGCTTAGACCTAGCAATGAGGTGCCTTGCAGGAAACAGAGTAATGTAAAAAAAAACAAAAAACAAAAACCCAAAGTTTAATTTTCCTTATGCATAATATAGGAAATAAAATAATCTGGAAGACAAACATAACTTGAGGACTTCTAGAGCTCTTCACCAAGTAGGTGGTGGGAACAGAAACCAAACGTTTGGTACTGCTGGTGACAACCGCTTGCCCACTCTCGCTGTGCTCCTCCATGCTGTGCTTGGCCATTTGCCGCATTGCATTGCAGTACACTGTGACAGCTGTTAAAGAGAACAGTATGCAACGCACCCTTCTCTGGTAGAATGCAGAGAGACCGCGTGACACCCACCAGAAAAAGGATTTCTGAGAGAAACTCTCTGCATTTTTCTCACTGCTTGCCAATTGGGCAAATTACTTCCACAACCACACACAACAGGTTATTTTCATGTAAGTGTTAGGTACAGAGTGTCTGAAAGGCCACGGAGTCCTAAAATGAGCCACCTTAAAGCAAAGCTGGTCTTAAGTTTTGCAAGGTGTTGGTACTCTTGATGGACCCTATTCAACACCGCCCTCCTTCCCACTCTATGTCTGCAACTCGTAGATGCTCTCCATACCAAAGAGAAGGAGCATGTCTGAGCACAAGAGTCCAGCTCTGCAGGATTGCCAAACCCATGCACTCTCCATACATTTCAGTTTTTTTCCAATCTTCTGGTGCAAGGTCTAGGGTGGATTCTGGGTTGTTCTGGGAAGAGATGCTGCATGTTTTTGTTATGCAGAGATCAGTGCCTGTCATGATGTCATCTGGAGACAAAAATTGCAGTCCTGCCTAATTAGTGAGATAAGGTGAATGTAAACCAGCTTTCGCTTTCCTCACTCTTCTTGTTGTAACAGTCTTCATTAGTTTCAACAGATGGTTTTCCTCCCTTTGCCTGCAAAAACTTAGGCTTTCCCCGCAAACAGGCACCAGGTCTTTTGCAGGATTGGAGCCTACATTTTTTTCTGTTTCTGAATTCCAAGTTGGATTTTGATGCAACTGTTATTTTATATATTAAAATATCAGGTTTCTGCCCACACACATAATGCATGATGTATAACAGACCTTTCAAGACAGCCATTGGAACAAGCCACTTAACTGCGATTTATACCAAAGGAAGAGTTCCTATTCCTTGCTTTTCAGATGGAATTTATATATGACAAAACTGTGAAGGTGTTGCTCCTCAGAAGCTCCACAACGTACATCTGGTTTCACATGCTGTCATTTAGCCCACAACCTAAAATCATAAGCTGAGACTCCACAGAGGCCAATGAAAATTATTCCCCTTTGAGCTGCTTTATTAAAATGCAACCTCAAGAATTACTGGCAAGTCAGGAAAGAGGCTTTAATCCAATACTTGTTATCCTCTTCCACAGGTTTTAAATCACTCTCGTTGCTCCCCAGTTGGAGCAAATACACCCTCATTGTTTTTGTAGTCCTGCTGTGACCTTCTATGAATGTTTTCATCATGTAAAGCAACCTGCAGCTCCCTACTTTATAAATCTCACTCATTCTGAGTGTTAACACCAGCTAATTCTCTGCTTTAGGAGGAAATCATGTTTGTTTTAGTGAAGAGTCTGCTGGGAAGAAGAATATTTGAATTTAAAATATTTTTTTCCATTTCATAAATTGTCTCGAGTTTTCTTCCCAGTGGGCAATAGAAGCCTGTTTATATAAGCGGAGAGGGAAGCTTACTTTCCCATTACTTCCACAAAAATACGATTAACAGCGATAACTATGCTAATTATTGCACTAACCGCACTTGGAAGGCACCTTACTGGCTGGAGAGGGAATGCATTTGGGTAATAATTAACTTCTTTTTTCCTCAATTACCTTTTATTAGGAGAGCGGAAGGTGTCAAAGTAAAACAGCTGCATATCTTCCAAGAAAAGCCCGTGTTTTCCGAAGGAATTCAAGCGGAGGTACTTTATTAAGGGAACCGGTCAGGACAAACATTAGCATGGCAAGCACGGCTGTTCAGTTACTTGGCTTATCTCTCAGTCTGCTCGGCCTAATTGGGACATTAATTGCTACTATTCTGCCGCACTGGTGGCGAACAGCGCATGTGGGCACCAATATTATAACAGCTGTGGCGTACATGAAAGGGCTCTGGATGGAGTGCGTCTGGCACAGCACAGGCATCTACCAGTGCCAAGTGCACCGCTCGCAGCTCGCGCTGCCGCCTGACCTCCAGGCAGCCCGTGCCATGATGGTAATTTCCTGCATCCTTTCTGTGCTGGCATGCGTGATTGCAATCGTCGGTATGAAGTGCACGCGCTGCGCCAAAGGGACCTCTGCCAAAGCCTCCATCGCGGTCTCCGGAGGGATTGTTTTCATCCTGGCCGGTCTCATTTGCCTGATACCCGTTTCCTGGACCACTAACGACGTCATTACAGATTTCTACAACCCGCTGCTTCCCCAGGGGATGAAGTATGAGATAGGCCAAGCTCTGTACCTGGGCTTTGTCTCTGCGTCGCTGACCATCTTCGGCGGTGCCCTGCTCTGCACCTCGGGCCGGTGCAGCACACACCAGGCCCCACAGCATCCGCGGCCCTGCAGCACCAGGACGGCTCCCTCCTGCAGACCACCAACTGCCTACAAGGGAAACCATGCTTCTTCCCTGACATCTGCTTCCCATAGCGGCTACAGATTGAATGACTATGTGTGAGTTCCCTATGAGCTGCCTGCGGGATGCAGCTGCGTCATAGTTTCTGCATGGCATAAGAAAAAGCTAAGATGATTTTTAATTTATAAGGGTTACAATACAAAGTTTACTGTTTTTTTTTTTCTTCCTTCCCTTTCTTTCCATAGAAAGAAAGAATCTGAATCCAGAACTACTCGCTTCAATGCACGGAAAATAAATGAAAGGGAACTGTGATAATCCACGGACTGCAAATACCTGCCTACTTCAAGCTGGGGTTTTGCATGCAGGCAGTTCAAGAGCAGTTTTGGTAAAAATAGTGTTTGAGTTTGTAGTTTCTGCCCTGCAACAACTACGAACTGGCTACAACTTCTTACTTGAGCAGTGTTCCCACAGAAGATGCAGTTTTGCCTAAAACAGAGAATTTCATGGCAAAGCACAGCAGCGATTTCCTGTTGAGTTTCTCATTTCCATAACGTGTGATATTTCACTATGACAAGTTAGTTGTTTGACTTAACTTTTTTTTTGTAGTGTTTAAAAATACAAATTTTAATACCTTTAAAACCCGTGTATTTGATAGCATGTTGTAGCCAATATTTTAAAAGTCTGCAATGTTTTTACCTCATAAAAATAAGATTTTAATACTTTTTTTGAAACATAATGGAAACAAAACTTTTCAATGAATCACATAGTGATAGAATGGTTTGGGTTGGAAGGGACCTTTAAGATCACCGAGTTCCAACCCACTGCTATAGGCAGGGACACCTCCCTCTAGACCAGGTTGCTCAAAGCCCCATCCAGCCTAGTTTAGAATGCTTCCAGGGACAGGACAATCACAACCTCACTGGGCAAATTATTCCAGTGTCTCACCACCCTCACAGTAAAGATTTTCTTCCTAGTATCTAGTCTATAAGCTACAGGGTTTTAGAAATACGAGCAATAGAAAAAAAGTACACATTTGATTTTAAACTCCAGTTAAAGGTGGAGAAAAAATAATAATCAGAACTTGCCACAGAATAGACATTTGATTCTTTAGCAGATATAATATTGTGAATAATATTGTAATATATATAATATTGTGAATATCCATGAATCCTGCAGATCAGAAAAACAGCTTTTACAATACTATCCCCCAAATACCATGTGACTGACATAATTCCTTAGGCTCAGTCCCAGTGCTTTTTGCTTGAGATCCTGACTGAAGATGCATTAAGCACGGGGAAATTCTGTCCTGCCAGGCCTTGGCACAAAAGGCAACCTCCATGCTGGAAGAGGTTGTGCTCAGGGATTGTAAGCATTGCCTTCCAGGAGGAATATAAGATGAAGAAAATCCTGATAAAATGCAGTAATTCACCTTTGTATTAAAAAAAATTGAGAAAAATAAACAAACACTTCATATTACAGTGAACACCGGTACAAAACGTATTACGTGACCATGGTATAAAACCATCAAAACCATAGAAGCCCTCCATTCCTGCTGGCCCCGCAGAGCTGTACGTCCCTCTGGAGCAAAATATAGACCAACATACTGACGTTTAACAGGGCTGAAAAAAGCACTTCCAACAACTGTGAGGTGGTGCACTTCATTTGGCCAAAAGCCTGTGTGCAGTTACGTTATCACTGGGCAGCACCTCCAGAGCTGGGAGTCTTTCAGCACTTCCCACATACTCACCCTGAACCTTCCTTTCCATGGTTGATTACCAACCTTTTCTTTAATGTTGATTTGAATTGTGTCAGAATATTTTTCAGCATCGAAGCCAGTCATCGTCATCACTGCTTTTAAGAAATGAAACGACACTTTAAGGCAATTTGCTGAGAGCAGCAATCACAAAAAGGATGTGGGGCCAGGCTCTGGCACTGGAGTGGTAAAAGACCCGTGTTTTATTAACTGCAGATATTACATATGATGTGAAAAAAAGATTGTACAGAAGCCTCACTAACACTGAAAACAACTTAATAACAGATTTGGAGATGCAAGAAATGGATTAAAAAACTGTGTTAGACAATGGATTCTTGTGAAGTAAAATTGCTCATAGTCCATTGCACATTTTCTGGGGTGCTTTTTTAGGGGGAAAGGTAGCCTAATAAAGGTGGCCGATTATGTAGGGCTTTTTCTGTGTTTACGTTATGATAGATCTAGCCAAGTGATTATGATATCAACTTTGAACAAGAGTTTTGGACAGCCATGAATACTGGAACACAAGTCCAAGTCCAGGAAATGGGCTTGTGTGTCATTAGGTAGTATGTTTGCTATATACTGATAAATTATTTCACTTGCCAAGATGTTTGTGTAGTGGGAATACTCATGTGTAGTGCTATTCTTACTGCACAAATTCCCAGCCAAATAGGTTACGTGACAGTAGTAAGAACTGGCAAAAATACCTGGAAGTGCTCTGATGTCAATAAAGAAAGTGAAATGGTTTGTTTCACAGGATGCTGTGAACCGGTGGATCCCATCCCCTGCTAGAATCAACATATGTTTCTGCTTCTTTTTTTTTCTTTTTAAGCTGTCATTTGGAGCAAACAGTCTTATCCACTCTAGCAGCGTGAAAGGTCTGGCAGCAAGTAGGCATGTCACTGAGACCTCAGCCAAGGGCTGACTTCCCAGAGCCATTCCCTTGCTGAGTAACCCCTCAGCCATCAGTGGCATCCAAGTGCAAAAGACTGCCAAGGACAGGGGCTCAGTTGCCTTGATACTGTCTCATAGAACATGCCAAATGTGTAACTCTGATTCAGGGCATCACAAACAGCCAAATATAAATCAAAGGAACAGAAGAGAAAAAAAATATTTAGTTGCTGCTAGAAATGGGTTAATAGTTCAAGGGAGGAAAATGCATCATTTTTTTATGACTGAACCTGTGGGATTAAAACCATGAGCATCCTTGCCAAACAGTATTCCACCACCTCCCTTCATTTGCAGAAGAAAGATCTGACCAGCAGGCTAAAAACAGACTGGTCCAATGGCATGAAGCCTGGACTGGAGGTGGGCACAGAGGCGAACCTAGGCCCTAGATGCAAGGTAGGTGCTTGGGAAGTGATTTACTTTTTGGTAAAATCAACACACATCAGTCTTAGACCCTGTTATGTTCAAACCTGCCCATCTGCACAGTGGAGGCCAAAAGACTGTGATATGGAAGGGTTACACAAAGCAGCATCTGAGATATGCAGTGCTGCTCGCAGCCACAAAACCAGACTGGGCACAGAGAAGCTCTTTGCGTTGTGACCAACGTGTTTGTTTTAGGTTCTCCACAGTGCCTAGCACAAGTACTGGAGTAATGTAAATGGCAAACCATAAGAACAGTAAATCATTTCCTCAAGAAATACGTCTGAGTTAATAAGAAGAGGAAATGAGATAGAAGTTCCAGTGATCTAAGACAAAAGTTATCGGATCATTTCTACAATTAGCTGTTAATCAGGAACTTTCAATTTGTCCGGTTCTGGGGCCTCCAATACAAGAAGGACATGGAGCTGTTGGAGCTGGTCCAGAGAAGGGCCACGAAGATGATCAGAGGGCTGGAGCACCTCCCAGGCTGAGAGAGATGGGACTCTTCAGCCTGGAGAAGAGAAGGCTCTAAGAGGACCTTATACAGGCCTTTCAGTACTTGAAGGGGGCCTACAAGAAAGCTGGGGAGGGACTTTTTATAAGGGACAAAATGTGACAGGACAAGGGGAAATGGCTTTAAATTGGAAGAGGGTAGATTTAGACTAGATATTAGGAAGAAATTCTCTACTGTGAGGGTAGTGAGACAGTGGAATAAGTTGCCCAGAGAGGTTCTGGATGCCTGAAAGTGTTCAAGGCCACGCTGAACAGGGCTTTGAGCAACCTGGTCTAGTGGGAGGTGTCCCTGCCTATAGCACAGAGGTTGGAACTAGATGATCTTAAAGCTTCCTTCCAACCCAAACCACACTATGGTTCTATAATTCTATGATAATTCTGTGTATTAAGATTGATGGAAATTCTGCGTATACCTGTAAATATCTACAGCTATTTGGCTGCTTACTTTGCTGTGTATCCAACAAGATGGTTCGTGGAGAATTAGGTAAGAAAGATGGACCATAGGTAAGAAAGGTAAAGGCCATGAGGCTGAGGAGGTGCTACAGAAGAGCTGAAAAGTTGTGAAACTTTTTTCACCCTAGCTGATCTTCTAAAAGATATTATATTTTCCTGCATGCCTTATTTTGCCATGCAGTATGAGAAAGACTTTATTTTTTTTACTTGTTTTCTTAAGAAATAATTCATATAGCTTAGCCCATGCTCAACCTGGATATTAGGAAACTTTCCTCAGAAAGAGCGCTGAGGCAGTGGCACAGGCTGCCCAGGGAGGTGGTGCAGTCACCATCCCTGGAGGTGTTCAAGAGCCGTATGGATGTGGCACCAATGGACACGGTCAGTGGGCATGGTGGGGGTGAGCTGGTGGTTGGACTTGGTGATCTTAGAGGTCTTTTCCAACTTTAATGATTCTATGCTTCTATGCATTCCTATTACCAAGATTTCCCTTTTCTCACTGATGAGTGAGTACCTGGTCATGTCAATTCCCAGGTTAATTCCTGTTCTTTTCTGTTCTTCTTACCATTACATCAGAAGACATGTCTAAATTTAGAGAGACTAGATCCTGACAACTCATAAACAAGGAGATCTCCCTTGAAGTCACTGAATCATAGAGTATCTCAAGTTGGAAGAGGCTCACGGGGACCATAAAGTCCAATTCCTCATGTATTCCACTTTCTCTAACTCTCATCCTGCCCAAGCAAGAGATCAAAATGAGGTGTTTCTCTTTGCTGAGAAACCTGCCAGTTTTGTAGGATGGTTATTCATCAGCTTTAACATCTGAATGGGCAAAAAATACTCTACGAAGAGCATGGGCAAGATGCACTGAATTCCCTGTTTTTTTTCTTTTTTTTTTTTTCCGATGAAGGCTTCCTAGGGGAAAATGTTGTTAGTTTTATTTTCTAACTTAAGCATGGGGAAGATCCATTCATTTTATTAGCTTGCACCTGAAACAACTTTGGTAAGCAAACTATTAGAAAGTAGAGTGAATAAAAAGAGTGAAATCAATGTGCAGATTTGATCTGTTAAGAGAATATGTGTATGTACTTTATATATGCGTGTGGACATATAAAACAGTGAAATTCTGGCTCTATTGACTTTACTGAGGTCAGAATTTAACCTATAAGCTTATTATTATTGTCAATACTTCCAAGTCTATTATAGAGCTTTTAACTAAAAGGCCTCCAGAGCAAAGAGAGTCAAAGTCATGGGATTTTTGCCCTGTAAGAATAGCAAGGTAGGACTTGCAACGGCCATTTCACAAAGTGTTTCATACTGAGCAGAGCAGCTGTATCCGCTGGAATGTATGAATGAGTCTCCCTTCCACTCGAGTCAAGGACAATCAATTTTATTTTTAAAATGTCATAATCGGTGATATTGATCAACACTCCCTAATGGGGTTGCTTTCGAATCCATACTGGCTTGGGTTATTGCTACTTCCCTTGCAATTCATGCTCAATTAGGCTGCCTTGCTAATGCATGTCAGCTTCATTTAATCGCTCCCGGGCCTGCAGTGTGAGTAAAGAGCAAGCTGACAGAGTAATCCCGTGCTTTCACTTTTCAGTGAGCTGCCTATTTGTCTTATTTGTTCACATTTTAAGGGCTAAGCACTTGTTATACTGAAAACACAGAAAAGCAAAAGTCAAGAAGTACTAATAACCCTTGAAAAGCAGAGTTAGAACTCAATTGCTTGTGCAAAGAATTTCTGACATTTTCAGTATTTTGAAAATAAGGTGGATTATTGTAATTAGGGTGCTAACGAGTACAGTTCGTCTCATAAAAACTACAGAAAGAAATGGTGAGAAGCAAACATCTTCTGCTGGCTACATACTTGGAAAAACAGACTGTTTATTTGCTGGTTGGCTGAGGATAATGTGGCAGAAGCACCTAGGATTAGCTGGGGATCATATCCTTATGGTTGCTTCCATAATATTTAACATTAAGAAACGTTAATAAATAATGAGAAAGGGAGGAAAAGAGGGGTGGCAGCAAGCCAGCAAAAAGGAATTGACCACTGAACACCTGAGATCTTCAGTCTGTGAAAGCAGTGCCTGCATTTCCCAGTTGTGAACTGAAACAAAGTGAAACTTGCGACCAGCAAAGCGTCTGGCTGCAGACAGAGGCTCTCAGGGTGTTTCTGTCAAGATCTGAAACCAAACACCAGAGGAAGGAAAATGCAGGTATGAGGAAAGTGAGGGAAAGGAGCTGAAGGGAGCTCTGTGCAGTGCAGTGCCCCCTTTATGGCTGGGCTGGCTGTCCCCGGCCACCTCCCCACCTCCTGGTGAAAGGTTGGGTTTGCTGAAGGAACAAAGACATCAGAGAAACGCTTGGAAGCACTGCTGTGAGTCCTGGATTTCCAGCTCCTAAACCTGATGCGTACCTGGGGAATCAGCCCCAGGTCTCACCATGAGAGGTAGACTAAGGCTGCATTGTATTTTTTGTTTCCTCCTAATTTTGCAAGTGCGAGAGGTGGATGTTGCTACTCAAATGTCTGCCTGATGCTTAGGGGAGGAAGAACAGTCTATAACATTTTGGGTGCCTTGCTTCCTTGGAGATGATGGCTCAGCATCAGCAACAGTGTGTTCTGCCTGGAGGGAGTCCTGACCTGAGTTGCAGCTGAGCTGATGTCATCGTTCAGAGCTTTGGTGGAACCACCACTCTCAGCCTGTGGATCCCTCTCCTGCAAGAGGCGAGCGGCAGCACTTCGTGTCTGCACCTCTGCAGAGCTACGCCCACTGCTATACCCAACAAAGCTATAGCAGGGGAGCGTTAGAAAGACAATATGAAAATAACCTCACACCGGTACATGGCTGCTTGCCACTCTCTATCTGTTTCTCATTGATTTCTTAAGCTTTTCATTTCCTAGACATGACAGCCTCCCTCTTGTTCCCCGTTTCCTCTGATCCAGACTCACCAGGTTCCTTGGCTTACGAGCTTACTTCCCTTCTAGTTTTAAGCTTGCTGAGGGCTGTGCAGATGACGGAAATTAGAGCAAAGAAAACTGAAACCACCCAAGACAGGCAGGGAAAAAGAAAGCTGTGGGCTTCGGTCTGAGATTTCAGCTTAACAGGGCCAAAAACATTCCAATATTCTTACAGAGAAGTACCATTAGTAGCGCATGAAGACTATCAGATGGTAACAACACTTACAGAGGCCACCTAGAAGTGCTCTGTGATTCATTACTATTGTCTTCAAATAAAATGTTACCTGAACTCTACACAAGGTAATCAATTTATTTACTACAGTTAGCTCTCTTCTGTATTTCTCTTCCTACAAGTTACTTTGTTAGAGCTATCTTGTACAGCATTTTTATTAAGAAAGGAACAGTGCTATTTATGTATTTACTAGTATATTTTAACTGTGATAGCCTTGCTCAGCCAACCTGGAGATCTGGCATGCATTTAGGGCCTAATCCTACAACATTACGGCCAGCATAGCTTTGGGCAGAAGCAAACAGAAAACACCCAAACTATCAATTTTTGCTCTCTGCACACAGTTGTTGTGGGCGTTAATTGCCTAACATGAATCATTTGGGTTCATCTACTTTGTATTCTTGTTTTGGCTGCCAATAACTGAGCATTTTTCACTATTCTTTTCACACTGAGCACTCTGCTAAAAAATAATAACAACAAAAAAAAGCATCCACAGATATTCAAAAAACTCTGCAAAAATTGTTTCATGGTTTTAAAGTTCTTTTACATACACACACATAAATATATATATATTCATTTACTTGCATATATGTATTTTACCAGCTTTAGTTTTTGCAGTTGAGGTGGATGAAGCTGAATTATGTTGGTGGGTGCTCCATAAAGAGTACTTAAATTGGTCACTATGTACTCTTGTATACCAGTTTATGAAATGAACACTTTATTGGTATGGATTACAAATCATTCTCCTGTTCCAGGTTGTGACAGACAGGCTTCTTTAGATGTTCAGATGTAGGCAATGCAAACCCAGAAGCTGCATCCCCCTCTCCCAGCTTTTCCTTGCATATACCAGTTTTGAGTACATTTGAGTTTTTAAAGTTACATTACATAACTATTTCAACATAACAGAATGAAGAGAAAATTGATAACTCAAGTAACATGGTCACTGATGTCTGTGGGCTATAGGACAGAAATATTATGATGAGAAAACTCAGTTTAAACTTAACTGCAGTTGGTTATAGCATAATAAGTATACACATGTACCTGGTGAGATCCTTCTGAAACTAGGATTTCTAACTCCATAGTAAAACCCAGCACAGTGTGGAGTAGGAAAGAAGCACCACATGATTCACTGCGTGTGACAAACAGACTGCACCTTTGAAAGGCCACCATTGGTACAGAGGGACATCCACTGCTATGCAGAGGCTGAACAGAATATCTGACCGAACCTCCCCAGCCTCAAATGGGTGCTGAAGGACACAGTCCCCACATAGGACTCCCATGCAGCAGTGGTGCGGCCACAGCGCCAGTTCCAATATGCGACTGAGCAAGGGGTGCTGGCATCATGCTCCAGACACCCCAAGTGTCTCAGTGAGAGAACTACAGCCTGCCTCCACCTCCTGTAAAAGCCAGAAGTGAAATATCCAGAATTAAGCCAGACTTACACAGAAATAGGGCAGCCAGCAGGAGGAGGGAAGTGATCATATTCTGTACTCAGCACTAGTGAGGCTGAACCTCAAGTGCTGTGTTCAGTTTTGGGCCCCTCACTACAAGAAAGACATTGAGGCCCTGGAGTGCGTCCAGAAAAGTGCAATGGAACTGTGAGGGGTCTGCAGCACGAGTCTGATGGGGAGCAGCTGAGGGAGCTGGGACTGTCCAGTTTGGAGAAGAGGAGGCTCAGGTGAGATCTCATCACTCTCTACAGCCATCTGAAAGGAGGCTGTGGTGGGGGTAGGGACTCAGGGGGGGAGGGGGGAGTCAGGCTCTTCTCCCACGTAACAGCAATAGGAGGAGAGTTAGTGGCCTTAAGTTGCACCAGGGGAGGTTCAGGTTGGGTGTTAGGATAAATTTATTCTCCAAAAGAGTGGTGAGGCACTGGAACAGGCTACTCAGTGAGGTGGTGGAGTCACCATCCCTGGAGGTATTAAAGGAAAGAGTAGAAGTGGTACTTAGGGACATGGCTAGTGGGCATGGTGGGGATGGGTTGGTTGATGGACTGGATGATCTTAGTGTTTTTTTTCCAACCTTAATGATTCTGTGAAAGAATTTTTCCTAAATGAATGTCATGTTCACCATTACACATATAAACTGCACTTCCTGAAGGGCCTCAGCAGCACAGTGGAAAATAACAGGTTTATCTGATTCCTTATTTTCTTATCTGACAGTGGTAGTTTTCAATACAAAACTTAAAAGAATATATAAAAAAAAACCTTCTAAAATCAGGTAGAAAAGGCCTTAGTTTTTCTTAGGGAGTGGATAGTGTCGGGAGTGACTGGGCAGAAGGGCATAGCCAGTGAGTGGAAAGCTCATTTGAGCAACTGGGATTAGGATGCCCAGGTAGAAATAGGTCTGCCAAAAACAAGAGCAGGCTGAGCACGGAAGAACAGCTTCATGGAATACTGGCTAGTCCTATTCCCATACATCACAGTGTGCTGAGTTCTCTAGATGTCCCTCCTTATTGTTGTATTCTCTAGATGTCCCTCACTGTAAGCGCAACAAATATGACATATTGATATATAGCTTCTGCTATATCTATTTACCTATAGGAAATTAAAGATGGAGGAAGAGAAAAATAATTAAAGAAAAACTGAACGCATACAGAAAAACTCAATATATCAACACAGAATGAGTAATTAAACTTAAAAATTGTGCTCCAAAATATCTTAAAAAATAAAAGATAAAATCTACATGAACTAAGAGCCCCCACCTCAATTGCTACTGAATACTACCAATATGTTGCTCAGATTGGGTAAATAAAATGAGAAAGCTGAAAGAACTGGTCAGACACATCATTCTAACTATCCTTTACAAAGATGTAACACCATTCCAAAATACAAGCATTATGCTTCTTAGTCCCAATGACAGTGGAGCAGCTCAAATGTTTTCTTGTAGCCACCACCACAGACTAGCTGACACCATATTTGCATCCAGCTGCAGGGATAGAAACATAGCGTACTTTTGCACAGTAAGAAAATCAGTGAAGTAAAATTCACATAAGGAAGTTGGTAGTTACTTAGCAGGTTGCTGGTCAAAGTCTTTGGCATAGTTTCACTGAGGATTTGGCTTGATCTAGTTAATAAAAGAAAAATGAGACCACACAAGAACAGAAGTTAAAAGAAATTTTCAAGCAAATTATGGAAACTTCCATTTACTGAGCCAGCATGGCTGAACTCAACTACTTGAGAACAAAAAGAAAGAAGGAACTAAAAAGTAGTTGCTGGAACATAATCTCAGGTTTCTTTCTTTTTCTCAAACTTGTGTAACGTAAAATCCCCGTTCTTACACTAAATATGTTCGTCAAAGAAACTTTACCTTACGCTGCAGCCAAGAGCACTTCAAAAAAAGGTAACCTTGTAATCTTGAATACCCCTACAGAGTTCATCTAAATAGTCTGCTTGAGATAAAAAAGAATTAAAGATTTCTGTATCATAAGCATTCACAGAAGGAAATCGTACTGATTCATGTAAATTTTTACCTGCATGAATGCTTTTCCGTTCTCTTGGTAGGTACATCACTAAAAGGTAATACTACAAACACTGCAGCGATCTCCAAGGCAGCAAGAAAGAGCACTCGCTTATACCGGCCATTAAACAAAACCATCTGTTAAAGTCACTTAAATTTGTTCAGACTGCATGAAAGAGGAGGTATATTTATTTTAACACCATCAGATTCCTATCTTTATTTTCAAACAGAGCACAGTAAATATTCTTATTCCAATATTTCAATTCTTATGCTGTTCAGATCAGATTGAGTTGCATCAGATTTGAGTTACATCATGTATGCTTTTGGAAGGCAGCTGAGGAGAAAGAACCTGGAAGTTGGGATAGTTTAGTAAAAATATTTTCCTTATGCTGAGCCCTGTCAGCCCAATGAGTCAGCTTCACACTTGCTGGCATTTCCAACAGTTTAATGGAATTAGTATTTATTTCCTCTACAATGAGAAAAAAACCATCACTTTGCAGCTATTTAAGATGCCAGCAGCAGAAAAGTGGCAGCAGTTGAAAAGGTATTTCTGCCCTCGGTAACATCAAAGTGCTCACTAAGTGACTCAAATGTACAAATACTGTGCTTCTGGCCACACAGCCCCCTCCCATGGCTTCAACTCATCATGTCCAATAATCCCAAATAAATTTACTGTCTTTTGGCTTCTAGTTTGGCACCTCATCTCTGAAGTTACATGGTAGACATAAGCAAGCTGACGAATTAAAATAGACATGGGCTTTGTACAACATTTCTGAATGCCTCATTGCTTCAAAGGCCAAAATGTTTTAATATTGGTCATTAGAGGAACTCACATTTTATGAACACGAGACTCTTCAAATTAGCCCTCTCTTTTCCTGGTAACAAGTATATCATAAACTCTCAATATCAGCCTGTAAGTTCTCCAGTAGGATTTCCCAGACCTTTATGCCTAGGCTGCATCAGAGGTCAACCACTCACTCTGTCTAAATGAGTAACTGCATTTTAACCTTTGGAGTCCTTGGAATATTATACAGTTATCTCAAATACTCTTCAGATGATATATGGAGCTTATGTTTCTGCATCTTTTAGATGACAACTGATGACATCACTATACTTGTATTTGTTACTTTATTTATGCTTGAACAGATACCAAAGCGTGAAAGTCGACAATATCTGATCTAGATGAAATCATATGTTTGACTTTCATAGTTACAATTGCATTTTAAAACATCCCCAAATGACAGACAACTCTGTGAACTCTATGAAGTTCCACCATCCTTCTGTCTCTTGATTCTTCCATCCTCTATGCTTCCCTTCCATAAATTGTTGGTCTTCCCATGCAGTAGTTCATTATTACTATTATTGCATCAGTAACTAGATAACAAACTTTAAAGGCAAAAACTTACTTATGGACTTATTGGCATTTGTGAGCTGGTATTTTACTCCTTGCCAGCAAAGCATCTATTCTACATCCACATGCTGTTCACAAACATCGTAACTTTCCTTTCCCTGTCAACATAGGAAATGATTTCGACAGTGTCACTTCAATAAAAAGAAGTTTTAAAGAACATTTCAAATCAGACACCGAGGGTGCCATTGGCAGAAAGCACTCAAAATTATGGATTAATGAGTGCTACATTTTAACAAAATTTCCTCCTTGTCCTTTTCAGTGGAAAATAGCACTACCTTTTCCTTCTAGCACAGATTTGCATCTGACTCCTTTGACTCCTTTTTCTTTAAATTAGTAAACTGTGCAGCTTATTTTGTAGAAAGGAGAAGAAAAGTCATCGCTGACATTAAACTACTAATAATCTTCATAGACATTAAACTATCAATATGCAATAGACACCTACCAAGGGCTGCCCGTGCCAGGTGGTTGGGTCACGCTAATGGGTGGGTAGTGGAGATGGATGCAGTTGGCATTTTAAACCATTTCTTCTGCAGGATTTAGAAGCTATAAAATTAATCTGTCTTCTATAGACTGGCAATAACTAGTTTAAAGATTTCAGTTGCTGAAGAGTGAAACAGAGATATTGTAGCTTTTCTTTAAGAACCAAACTCTTCAGATAAGCAGATGTGAAGTTTCTAAAGGAAGACTGGGTAAAAAGATTCTCTTTTCAAATATCCTCTCTTCTGGTGGTTCAAGACATTAAAGAGGGCCAATCTAATAATCATGGCTTTCCTGCAACATGGATATCTGTATTTTTAAAGAAGCACAAAATACAGAACATATCCTAAACTTATTGGTCTTTAACTAAGTATTGCCACTTCTATTTAGATTTGTCCATGGGCTTTGAAACACTTCTGGGCATCAATAGACATAAAACCACCTCAAACTCATTTAGCTCATCTCTCTGGTGGTTACAGCTATTCTATTCTATTATTATTGTGGGTAGGCAAGGAATAAAGAATCTTGTTAATTGGATCTGATAGAGCAGAAACAAAATAATGAACTCCTGTGATAAAAACTGAAGAGTTGTCTTAGGTTAGATAAACGCCTAAGAATTTCAACTGAATGGATTGTCACAATAGCAGCAAATAGCTCCAGTATCCTATCCAGCAAGAGGTTTAGCATCCAACCGTAGATGCCTATGGCATTATATTAGTGCCTAATGGTTGCTACATCTATCTACAATGACTGAACTATCAGCAAGTAGCTCGTTACCCCTAGGAAATCCTAAGAGACGCTTGGAATACAGAAAGCATTATGCTGTCCTGTGGTATCCACTGGGATATTTATGTGACTTGCATCACTGGCAGTCTCTCAAGCACTGATGGATTTAGCTCTGAGAACCCTCAGGAGGCATGCAAGGATCTCTGCCCCTGCTTTTTGACTATGACAGCCAAGCAACAGGGAGAGTGAGAGGACTGCTGCCAAGTTCACTAGAAAGATTTTAAACAGTAACCAGCTTACTCAGCACTAAGCAGCGACAGCCAGCCTCAACCCTTTGCAGTGCAGGATGAAGCAGCTTTGTGATCAAACTTTACCATCCCCCAGATCAGCCAGAGGCCCCAGAGCTGGCTGTCAATAGCAGGGACCAAACATGGTCCTAGGAGTTGAGCACAATCAAGTGCTGCCTGACATGGGACGCTGTAGTTCACACCAGTGGTAGAAAAGCATCATGGCATGTATTTCTGAGTATGGCAACATACCCCATGTCTGGGAGAGAAGCGGGAACTGGATCTGCATCTCAGCTTCATGCCATTACAGCAGGCGTATCCTCTGCATTCAAAGGAAAGGAATACTAGAGCAGATTATGAGCTGAATTATCTGCTACCTCTCATCTAAACTTCAAGATATTCAATGGCAGCCGACTCCAACCCATGTTTCATCTGCATGCATGTGGAAAAAGCCACCTACAGCTCCCTGTAGGTTAATCACAGGATCCCAAAGGATGTAGCCAATACCTCCTTTCCTATTTCAATGCAGTCTGAATTGGGTATTAACTACCTGCTGTGTTTGGCAGGTCTCTTATTCCTAAAATAAATAACTGTATGAAAAGTCATAAACTCTATATTGGACTTTTTCATAAAAAAAAAATCAAAGTAATGTCAGGTTTTTAGCAGCCTCACTTATTGCAGTAAATCTGGCTTCCACAGCTGTTCATGTTGTACTGTGTGCTTCAGCCAAACGTAGCTGCAGTCCAACATTTCCTTCTTAAGGTATCCTTTACCCAGAGCAAAGCCAAGTGAATTTTGGACACAACTAGTATGCTAGAAATTATGAATGTGCTCTTATTAGAGCAGGTTGCATGTTTTACATTAAGTATTCATTCAAATAACAATCCAAATGTTTGTCAAGATGATAGTTACTTTGGCTAAAAGAGCACATTTTTCCTCCAGTCTCCAACAAAACCAGTCCATATTTATCACATTGAGAATCTAAGGACATTACCAAAGATCTTGCTTAAACTCGGCTGAGCTCCTACACTGGTGCCAGATCCTGGTCTCCTGTTTTATAGCCGTACCATTTCAGAAATTACTTGGTTCTCACCAGGGACAACCCTTTTACAGGTTCCACTGCAGCTCATAAAAGGGGAAAAAAAGGGAAAAAAAAATAATAGAAAGTAGCATTTTCTGCTCCTGCCTGTTAAAATCCTGCTTGTGTCAAGCTGAAACCCCCAGAATGCCTCATAAAGAGATTTGATTTCAGTGCCATGGTTTTCTGTGAAGAACCAAGTTTTCCTCCACCTCACACATCCTCACTGCTTTCACCCCTCTTCTCCTTCATTGCAACTTTCTCTATCCCCCTTTCTTCAGTCTTCTCTGTGCTGCTACACTCCTGCAGCCATTTTTCCAGTCATGGAACAATCTTTCTTTGCTTGGCCATAGATGTTTTCTCCTGCTCTTTTTCCAAATCCACCTCCGAAGCCCCTGTCATAGACTTCTTACATTACTCCATTTGTGCTGGGGACTTGAAAGACGCATTTGTTTGGTGGTCATTTGGTGAGTGGATGGTTTAAGTAGATCCTGGACCTGCAGCAGGCACACAATATTGGAGAGGCTTCTCCATGCCAGGCAGCAGACAGGGCATGCACTAAGCTTTGTACATTCTTTAATGCAGAGAACAGAAATGTTTGTGACACAGTTCATAAAGGTATTTGCTCCGTATCGTTTATCAGAAATACCAGGCTGAAAAAATTCTGTGCCTTCGGTTACCCAGAAAACATCTCTCAAACTTCCTTTCTTCTTTTTGGTATTCTCCCATTTCATGGCTAATGCACCTTTCCACAGTCTTGGCATCACCCGTATGTAGCACTTTTTGCGTCGTCACAATGGCATTAGTATTCTTTTTTCCCCTTGAAATCAGGGATGTAACCATGGGCCAAATTTACAACAGATATCACATATATAAAGTCTAAACATGAAAGTTTTCCTTTAAAAGACAGAGAACCTCAGTATTTTTGTAGAACTACATACCAGATTCTGAATCAAAACCAGAGCTAGCAAGGTGCTTAAACAAATAAAGTTAAAGATTAGCAATATTGCCATCATGTGGCTACTATAAGCAAATGCTCAGGCACGATCCTGAATTTATTAAGCATCAGAAAGCAGAATGCATCCTCTGAATCCTGCTGTTAAAATTAAAAAGCAGTGTTTAAAGTTGCTTTTTATTATTATAGATTACCAATAGCTCCTTCCTACAGTAGTGATTTAAGAAGCAAGAATGCGGGTACAACAGACAGTTACATTAACCCTTCCACTGTCATCCCTGTCCTCATGGGTTTATAGCTCACACTTAAGAATTCACTCCAAAATCAACCTTGAGTTATTCACCAAGAAATCAGAAAACTGAGAATCACTTCTTACTGCAGAAAACAGTAAGGAAGATTAAACAGTCATTTTACATAGTCATTTTACATACCTTTCGTATCTGCAATGGCTTATAAGTAAAGTGTTACAGCTCAGATGCCAAAATTAGTTTCTCTTAGTACTGTTAGGAACATTTGTTCTTTTCAGTAATGTTATTCTCTCTCTTTCCCCACCCCATTCTCTGCATAATCACAACAAGCAATTCTACACTGACCAAAAAATGGACAAGAGATGCCCACATCACAACATGACCTGGGTTTGCAAATTTTGTAAAAAGTAGAATGCGTGCATACACCTGATTTGTAAGTTGCTGCAAACTTACAATCCATTTTGAAAACTGCTTCCTTATATCTGGGAATCTGATGAACAAAACAGAAACAAAAGTGTACTTACTAACAGCACTTCTACAAAGAACTAATCCATACAGGCACTTGCAAGACACTCCAGCTTTCTTGGTTGAAGAACAGTCTGTGTACGCATACACACACTTTTCTACTACAGAGCACTGACCATTCCATGAGACATGTTCAAATAACCAATAACTCATCTTTGTTACTGTGCTGTCTGCTCTCAACTACACATGCTTGCATCCAGACAAAATATTGCAGCAAGACTGGTCAGTGTTATCACTGTATATGCACGTAAGACACACTGATTTAGCTTGTTGCTGGCTCCAGACATTGCCTTCTTGCAATAAATTATCATGCAGGCAGAGATGCAGCTTTTTTGCAGAGTCAAAATAGAAAGTTTAAAATGCTGGAGCAGAGCCAACATATTATCTCTCTTCTGCTTGCAGACTAAATCCATACCTTATTTTATGCCTCACTATGTATAAGTACATCCAGCTGGTGCAACCTTGCTGGTGCCAGGACAGGCAAAATAAAAACATCCATGAAGCTCCCGCAGTGTCCAGTATGTAGTAGGTGGCATTCATTTAGCCCAAAGTATGGTTTTAAACCAGTTCTATTAAACAGGCTAATATATACAAATATCCATTTCCATTTCAATCTGGCCCATTTCCCTTAGCAAACAAAGTTTAAGAATGCCTATTTCAAGTTATTTCAAATAAATATGCCTGCACAGCTTATTTATTTATTTTTGCTGGCTAAGTGCACGGGAAAATTTTATACCTAGACAAAACCTGACATTATTTATAATCATCACTGGTGTGCCAAAGAATCATACCATGCCAGTGTCAGAGAAATAATGCCCTACAAAATGAAGGTTTTCTGGTTAATATAAGTCATAGCAAGAAAAATGTTTGGAAATGTAAAATATTAAAAAAAAAAAAAGGATATAAACATAGGCTAGAGTGCACTTATGTACTTAAGCACAGAATGAATCTAACATCTCTGTAACTGGACGGCACAAAGAAACTCATAACACTGAAGCCTTGGAGATCTCAGACATTCATCAGTCCATGCTGAAAAGATACAAAAAGGTCTTCTGATATCATGAGAATCGGGATCAGGTTTTCACAGTCTCTGGACAAGCCCAGATTTAGGAACAGTTTCCAGACAGAAAGAAATTTGTGAACCTTTTTAATTATTCATGCTCCCAGAAGCAAACCCTCTCAAGTTGCAGGCCAAGAGGCCTCCAGGCCATGGCTTTTTGGGGATTCAGTAGAAGGAATAAGCAGCCGCATTCTCAGCAATATCACTTGGATGAAAGTGGCTGCCAGGCTCAAGAAAAACACTGCTGTATGCTGGTTTGGCACACATGAAAGGGAACTGGCAGGGGAAAAGCTTAACTGCTCTCTGTTTGCAAATTCCAGTTCTTCTGCTGGCACTAGAGCACCTGCAGCCCAGGACACTAAGTCAGAAAGGCAAGGTCAGGCCATGCTGGTGGAAAGGAGGTTTCAGCAGATCACAGCAAGTTCATTCATCCACAGCAGAGAAGTACTTATTCCGTCTCTCATGCCTCCTTTGGAAGGAGGACTAGAGAGTGCAGTTGCAATGCAAAGGCCACACTCAGAGAAGGCCGGAGCTGCTAGTTCAGGGGAACCATCCTGAGGTTGCTCAGGATCCATAGGTTGCTCTGCCAATCCTCTGAAAAAAAAACAGCATCAAGAAAATGGCAGTACCCCCAAAACCTCGTGGGAAGAAGAACAGACCTGCTGTATGGGGTTCCGAGCTGGTCAGAGAGAATAATTGGTACTAAATCTGGGGATTTTGCATCAGAACTTACTGGTGGTGTAAGTGCTGCCAAAGAAGGCCCAACAGATCTCTAGATCTCCTATTCATATCTGGAATGTGGTGGAAAAGGTACAAAAATACCTTGTAAACGTAGTACTTGCTTGCATCTTGAGTGCTTCCCTCAGCATCCAAATTCACAATAGACTTTCCAATAGAACTGTCAGAACCTTTGGCTGACCACTCCCCAGACCAGAAGCACTGCTGGATGTCTGAGCAGCCAGCCTTCCACACTGCTGCGGCTTGGAGTATCTGTCACCCCAACCCAGGACACTGACTCATCAAAGGTCAGTTGATTGGAGACTCTGCAGTGTCAGCTCGTGCTGGAAAAGACTTCAGATCTGCCTGAGACACTGTTGACGAGCGGATTAGGAGAGGCTGTGCTCTGTTTCACAGCTGACAGCACGGAGGAGATATTTTGATTGAAGCCAGTCTGTTGCATTTTCCTACTGAGTGTATCTCTACACTCAGCTCAAAAATCTTAATCCACACCAGTAACTTTGACTTTTGCAGCCACCTCTGTTTCTACCTGCATTCTTCTCAACAACTATGGTTCCTTCCTACTCCTTACACAGCAAAGAGAAAATTCAAAGGTACCACTAGGAAGGGGCACTGTCTCACATTTGTCTGATCATGATTTCCCATTTGGACTCAAGAGAGGACAGTGAGCACCTAAAAGATTTGGGGCTGCTACAAAGTGCCCTTCTGCCTGCTGCTGTAAGAGCTGTCCTCTGTCCTCTTTGCAAGGAAATGTGGGGGGATGAAAGTTCAGGCGATAGACTCAGCACCCCATGGTTATTTCCTGCTTGTCCAGACAGGAGCTTAAACTACGCAATATAGAGATTCCATTTTGAATCCATAAGCAAATATTAACCAAGTTTTGATAAAAAGCGATTAAATAATGGGATGTATTTCATATAGGTAGCCAGATAGAGGAAAAAATAAAACTAGCACTGATAGCACAGACAGCATTATGTCCAGCTGTCTAAAAATTAACCATTATTACACACGAAAAAGTCCTTCCAGCAGCAAGACAGCAGTGAAGCCCCTCAGTCTAAAATGTTGCAAAGCCTATTTGAAAACACTAGTGCAAATAGCTATATTCCTGTTTGAAGCAAGGTCTCAATAGTTCAGTGGCTCACTGAATTATTTGTTTTTTAAGGAAGAAAATCTATATGATTTTGTTGAGGAGCAAGTACTCCTTGTGATTGTAATGACAAATAACTCAGCAATGGAAAAGACCCTGACTGGGCAGCACCAGTCTGACTCAAGTTGGAAGCAGCAGAAAGTACATTTCCAGCCAAAAATAAATAAAAATGACACATAATTAAGGAGTTGTCTTTTTGCTCTGGCAGAGAGAACACAGTTCACATGAGGGGATTGCTTGCAGACTGCCCTCACACCCTCCATGGCCACTCTCTCCTATATGTGCAGCTACATATGACTGCCCTCATCTTCTACATTTCCTTTTAATAGGCTAGAAGATAAATAAAATGGCAGTGAAACTTCTTAAGACAAATTAGAACAGACAAGCTGGTACTGTTATATGGACACACAATTAACTTTTGACACATGGGTGGAGCATGCAAACATGCAGCGATATGTGTATCATAACCTGGGAACTCCTGGAAAGAATCCAACAGTGATCCTGGAGTATATACCAACCAGATGGCCTGTACACATTTCAGATCCTTCCTATACCCTCTTCAAAGAGCTTTTTGTCAGAAATGTTGCTTAAAAGATTCCCGGCAAGTTTAGGGCTGCATGTGGTATTTCAGATCTACTACTTTGTATCTCCCAGCAAAGAAGGGATATGGTGGTATGGACGCATCATAAACAAAAACCAAACACATCCTTTTAGAAGGAAGCTTGTCAAAATAATATAATCAATTTATTTGGTGGTAATTTATATTTGTTATAAAGATTCAATTACAACCTGTTATTAAGAAGAAAACCGTTTTCTTGCTGTCTGGATCATTCTTCCCCATAACCCCAGAGGAGGAATCCTGTTAGAACAGCGACATCTACTGGGCACTCTGTACTTTATTTTTACATCTCACCTTCAGTGCTTATGCAGCTAGGGCTTTTTTGAACCATGGGCTGAACTTCGTACAACTAAACAATTATTCATCAACAAAAGAAAAAAGGGCACATAGATCAAAATAGATCAGAATAACAAAGAACTTTTTTTTTTTTTCTTCTGACATTGGTAAATGATTACCTACACATAGACACATTTAAAATAAAATAATATGCAGAATTAGGACATAAAGACAACCTTTTAAAAGGTCAGGTAAGTAAAGTACATGTAAGAAAACCAACTGAAAAAGGAAAACTGTTCCAGCTTGTGCCCACTGTCTCTTATCCCCTCGCTGGCACCATTGAGGAGCCTGGCTCGGTCTTCTTAACAACCTCCCTTCAGGCATTGATAGGCACTGATGAGATCCCCCGCAACCCCTCTCTTCTGTAAGTTGAATAGTTCTAGTTCTCCCAACTTTTCTTCACAGGGAGACACTCCAGACCCCTTCATCATCTTAGTGGCCTTTCAAGAGATTTCCTCCAAGAGCTCCGTATTTCTCTTGCACTGGAGAGGCCAGAACTGGATGCAGCACTCCAGATGTGGCCTCCACGGTGTCGAGCAGACTGAAAATTTTATGTGGTTAAATTTACTTGGAGAGAGAAGCTCTGAATCCTTCACATGGAAAGCAACAGCGGAACTGCTTCTACCGAGAACGGCAAAAGTTCTGATGCCTTTCCTGTAACATAATGTTTAAGAAGTCTCTACGTGGTTGCTTGAGTGGTACCCAAAGGAAGATTATATTTCATCAGAAAAAAAAAAAAACCCACTCAACTGAACACAGTTTTTGCATCTGAGGTGGCTTCATCTTGGAAGTTTCAGGACATACTGCGAACTCTGTCAAGAGTACATAACCTGCCTTTATAGCCTCTGGAGGAAGACGACCATTCTATTTGATATCAGGTCCCAAAACAGTTTGAAGGCTCTTATTATGGCCTTCTTCATACTCAAAATGCGTGGGATAGCTTAAGCCCCAAGGGCAAGTGGGCAACTCCTCCATAGTGGGAGGGAGTTACTGATTTTACTGAAATGTGCATGCTAACAGTCCTAGTAAACTCTTACAGAGGGAACCCCCAAAAAGCACAACCTGAAAGGACTGCAAGGCAATACAAATGACTGAGCTATCCAGAGTCCAAAAGCCTCACGTGACTCACTAGGAAGACCAGTGCGTGAGAGATGTCTGCCTTTAGAGCAAGAAAAGCAGGAGAGGCAACACCAGAACTATACGGTTCATGATTGCACCTACTGGGATTTTGCCTGAAGAGCATCTGAGGTAATTCCAAGGTTTGAAGGTGCTTTTTATCAGCAGAATCTCTGGTGTCCTCAGTAAGCAATCTGTCTGATATAAGCCTGGGTGTCGAGTCCTTTCGTTAAAGAAATAGTTCAAAGTGTCTGTTAAGATTTCTTATGGTCTCAAGTGACCCTGAAGTCACAACATAAACGGAACGTTTATCTCTCTATGAGGTAGATATTTGCTATGGAAAAGTCCCTGACAGAGCTGGCAGAAGTTGGTGCTCCTGCCGCTGCCCACATGCTGGGGAGCCTGGGCTTCTGAAAAAGAGGCATAATTTTTTCCTAGGAGTCCACAGAGAAATGGGCAAATAAAATTTGCACTCTTGATGGATGATGACAATCTTGCAAGTAGAAGTAAAAAAAGATGAGGGTTTCTTTCCTTGTGACAGGCAGCTCCTTGGAATGCCTCTGGGAGCTCATCACCTGACTGAAGCAGAAACTGAGGCTTACGGTAAAGAGGCAGATGAATCAGCGCCAAGAGATGGGGATGGTCATGAAGCAGGCACAGCAGCACCACCATTTTTAGTTGGAAGAGACCTTTCAAGGCTATCTGGTCCAACTCTCCTGCAATGAACAGGGACACCTACAGCTCCATTAGGTTGCTCAGAGCCCCCTCCAGCCTTACCGTGATTGTCTCCAGAGACAGGAAGACCCAGTAATCCATGTGCGTTGTGGTACAGAAGACTGTGCTACTTTACCTCAGAGAACACAAACTGGTATCAAAATCCTGTTTATTTGGTCTTTCGGGGGATTTGCTGGGAGGATACTGACATACACAGCTACAAAATATTTTTGACTGGGTGCAGGTTTTGGACACCCAGCGAAGAGTTCTGCAGTTCCCAAGTTTAAAACTGATTTGCTGCCTCTTAACAACAAAGTAGAACATAACTAACAGAGAATGAATAGAAAAGAGAAGTACGAAATTATAGTAGCAGAAGGAAAACTAAAACTAATGAAAGAAGTCCTTTTTAGGAAAGAAAAAATACCAGACAGAGCATTATGACGGAGATGATGATGTGGAAATAATCTCCAAATGGAAGCAGTGAAAGCGTCAATAAATCTACCAATCCAATTACATTGCAAGGCAGTGAGAAAATAGGCTAGCAACTATATAAACAAATGCGGATGTTACCTGAATGTGTGTGGCATGAAATGAAGACTAATACTCTGGTAATTAATTATATTCAAAGACCACAAAGGCCAGTTACATCATTAACACTAAAATAACTTATTCAATCTTACAGCTTTCAACAGAAAGAAGCTTATGACGAAATGCATTTTGTGAGGAAACAAAACAAGAAAAAGCAAACCAACAAAAAGGACAGCTCTGCAATCAGCATTTAGAAATGTAAGTTTGAACTCAAAGGACCCTTTGCTGTGCACAAAATGAATCCCTCAAGTATTAAGTGGGTCACCGTCCTACAGAAAGATGAAATACTACCGCTCTTACAGCTCAAACAAAAAAAATATGCATAGCTGTGTTAGCAATAAATACACAAAAAACCAACATCACAACTGCACTGCTGCGCTAGCTACAAATACCTGCTTTTTAGCTAACAATTCAGATCTCTATGAATTTTATTTCTATAAATGTCAGGGAAAAAACTGTTTTAGATGTAGCTTTGCTCGGTAATAGTCTTCTCACTCCTGTCTGTAAGAAATCCCAGGTTTGGCTAAGTCTAGTAAAGTTCTACCCTCATCTCAGTGGTTTAAAGAAAAATACAGTTAGTTCCTTCAAACACTTTGGAGTTTGATTGTAGTTAACTCTGTTGGAGTTTGATTGTAGTTAACATATTCCATTTGCCTGAAACTTTTTTGGGGAGAGGTATCTGTAAGCATTTCTTTGTGGAATTTTTACGAAACACTTCTGAAACATTTCTAGTTCTGCATGTCTGATGTATTTGTACACTCACTTAGATACTGGCAGAAAATGAACACTAATTAGACACCTTAAAAACAATCAAATCCAGGGAAATCAAAGAGGTTTAATATGAATTCTAGCTTTCCCCCCCCCAAGCGTTTCAGAATGTCACATGATAGAAAAGTGTGGCCTAAATCAAAAGAGAAATTTTTGTCTACATGGTATCGTTAACTAGAACAACTATTTACATTTTAAGTACGATCTTCTCAGAAATAAATATCTGATCTTAAACAAAAGTAATGAAATGGATAAGCTCGGAATGCTGTGGCTGAGCACTCTACTTCTGGAGTCTTTGCACACTGGCTAAAATTCAGTGTAGTGGTTTTCAAAGATCTCGGTGTTGTTTCCAATCGTAGGTCATAGTTTAATAATAGGAAATATTAAACAAATCAACTTTTAAAAGTGTAATACACATTGGATTCATGTTTTATTTTACTGGCCAAAGGAGCCTGAGTTGGAAAAAGGATGGGGGGAAAGCTCTTTGTGTACTTTTAATGTATAAATTCAAATCTTGGTGCCTCAGGAAAATCTCACGTCTGCATTTTTGTAAATACAGAAACATCTTTGTTCAGTGAGGAACTTTCTTCCACCGTTCAATGCTTATAACAGATCTTCAGAAAATGTCTTCCTTCTGCTTTCTTCTTTCTTGCAGTTTTAGCTTCTGATTTCTGTTTCAGTATCACACTGCATGCTGCCACATTCAGAGCTAACAAAGGTTTGCTTCCATTCCGCAGGCACTGGAGAGCAGGGATTATTTAGCACATTGTTACAATGTATAAGCCAAGCTGCCCAAGTGAAGCAGCTTCAGGTTTTTTGTTTCTTCCCTTTTTCTTAAGCAAGGTCAAATCAGAATGAACTCAATTCCTTAGAAATTCTACTTATTTGCCAGACAGGTTGCTGGAGGACACGATGCATTATAAACATCAACTCAGAGAATTCTGATGGAAACATTCAGGTTAGTGTATGGCCTTCTGATAGCCAGATTTGCATGATTTCCTTGAACCGTGGCATCAAAGAACGCTGTCTTCAAGAAATAGAACTACACTTAGAAGATGCTTCAGAATTATTTCCTCTTCTGTAAAGCTACATTCCTGAAAACTGTCTACTACTGCCAGCTTACTCACAGCACTACTTCAAATACGCATACGGTACTTTAATCAGGAATTGAGGAGTTATCATCTGCAGAAAGAAATGAGCTCTCAGGTATGGCTGCACTGCGTTCTGACTGAAGAGTCTACTAAGAAACTAGCTGTTATTTGTTTGTTTTGCAGCCGATCTGATCTTCAGCAGACAAAGAAAGAGGCATTTCCTCAGTTCTAGGACGTTTAGATGCAGGGGGATTTTGAAGACTGTCATCAGATGGTAATGGCCTCTCTGAAACAGGCAAATATGAAAGTCATTTAAGCTGTGCAAAGTCAGATTAAGGAAGTAAATTGGTTTGCTGGATTCATGAACAATTAAACACTCAAGAAACTGGCTTGAGAGTCCAGCACCTGAAACAAGCTCCAAGCGTCTTTAAAACCTACCTGTGTGAACTGCAGAACATTTCGTCCGAGTAAGTTTACTCTGCAGTGTTTCAAATGTCAGTTAATGGTACCATTATTATTGAACTGCAGTAACATACTGCCACATGAGCAGCTGAGACAACTGCAGTCAGAACAACACACTTCATATTGTCAAAAGACCTTTCAAACACACCTACATAATGAAGAAGCTTTACAATCTGCAACTACTTTTACATCTGTGCTTGATTTGGGATCTTTACAGCTTATAACAGAAGTCTATAATGAAAAAAATGATTGGCAAAAAATTCTGCTGGATGTTAAGAGGCACAAAAACTTACCATGTTCCTGTTCTGAGGAAGGAGGTACAGGAACTGTGTCTGTATACACTGAGGCTGGTGTATCTGGCTTCAGTGGTGTCAAGTTTATTCTCCTTTGAAAGAGAAGAAACAGTTCAAGTACTTTATTGGAAGATTTATTTCACACAGAGCAATTTAAATTTAGGTCTCGTTTGGAAATACGTTACTAAGCATATTATCTTCTTGGGATATGCCAAGTAGGACATTTTCAGAAGTTCTTTGAATACAACTACTCGTCTTTTTATTAATCCTTTTCACTAGAAAATGCTTTTTCATGTTATATTTGAAATAATCCTACAGAGTATATTATTTTGGGCAAATATTTTAAAGCAAAGACTGGTTGAAAAGGCAAAGATTTTAACCTTGACACCTGCTAAGGCTTCCAGCTCCACTGCAACAGCTCGCTATTCCTCTGCTAGCCCCACCCACATTAACACTTCTGACTGATAAAACTCTAGAGAATTCTTTTGCTCACCGAAGCGTGCTTTTAAAAATAAACAAAACAAGCCAAAGCAACAACAGCAAAATAAAACCTTTCTTTACACCACGTCTTCTGGATGACACTTAAAAAATAAGAAGAGTGGCAGAGGATTAACTGATCTATTAGAAAACAAATCTTACAGGCAGCACCACGCATGCTACAAGATAACACTCATGGTGCAATTAGCCAATATGATAAAATATAGCTTATTTCTCAAGATTAACTAGCACCATCTGTCACCCTGCCCTCCAGACAACAGTCACTTTCAGCTCTCTAAAAACCCTTTCATGTGTTAGTTCTTGTACAGATGATCACTGATGTACAGAAAGCCATCATCCTGCAGTCTCCTCCTCTAAGACTTTTCTTTGCAGCTGATGATGAAACCCAGAACCAGCTTTCTCAATGACCACCTCTTCCCTAGCTACCTAGTAACTGATGCGTTCCTATGAGAAATACCAGCAGGCTCCTAAATGATAAAATTAGCCTTTTTTTGCTGACAGTGTCTAGACTTCTAACTTCTAAGCTCAAGATCTTATACTGCAGGCTGCGTGACAACCAGTACTTGGATCACAGGCAGTTTCTGAAAACATCTACCTATGGAATATCCTCAGGCAGTGCTTTAAGACCCATTCATCTGGTTCTTTACTTCTCAGAACACTTCTTGTCAGAAGGGTTTTATAATGTCCCCTGTCAGCTGAAGGCACCATCTTTCTAGAAAGCGGGACATAAAAACAGACAACTGTGTCTGCCATCTCCACAAGGCTTAACAGCCAAGTTCACTTCGCTACGGCCTCACATTTTAGATAGAAATATGAGAGCTACATTTAGGATTTTAAAGACATTTTGACCTTTTAGTTGCAGTACAACTAGAACAAAAAGTTTCACGTCAAGACCGGGAATTTATATCTAAACCTCAAACCTTTAAATGTAGCACAAGTACAGCTTGTCTTGGCCTTCATATTTATGACTGCAAACGGCAATATAAATCTCACCTTGGCGTCTTGCTCCACGCTTGTAAAGTGTTGAGAGTAATCCTCCTGGGCTGGTTTACTTTAGTACTCTGGCTGGCTGGCTGGCTGATTTTCCTCTCCTCTGAAGATGAGACTGGAACATTTTTGACGCCGACAGGTGTGAAAGGCAAGTCCTTAGCAGCAGCTACAGGCGTTTTAGGTTGGAGAGTGGGAGTGCTCAGAGGAGTCCCCTCTGTCAGCCTTGAGCCTGGGGAAATGACTTTGTGCGGCTGACTCTTCTTCACTTTCTTCTCTGTTGCACTGGAAGTCCTGACTTTTATTTGAGGCTTTTCCTTCAGTGGTATTCCCAGTTCATCCTTCTCAAAGGTAACAAACGAACAGTATCCATCCGTAGAAGAAATAGCAAGAAAGGCTCCGTCGCTGGACCTATTGGGGATATTTTTTCCATTAAGGGGAAAGGTGAAAACTTCTTTCTTCAACCCCAACTCCCCTCCATCTATAACATACACTGTACTCATCTGTACTTCTTCCCTTCCCCCAGTACATACATACATCTAAGTAAAACTGCGGTCAAGGAATAACATCCAATTCAAAAGAACGAAAGATCTTCACATCTTGCCCTTACACCTGATTTAACCTCTCCGGCCTTGCCAACGATTAGTGGTAGTGTGCTGCTACCAGAAACCACATCCATCTGAGCTGGGACACAATATGGTCCATATGCAGGTACGTAAATCTTCAGCCACAGTTTCAGAAACATTGCTGAACTTTGCACATCCAGACCAGAAGAGCAATTTAAGCTCTCTAGTTATGATCCTCAGGCTAAGTAGAAGCAATGCTCAGAATCACTGTGGTGTTCACAAGGACAGGTGCTTGGTGCCCATTTTAAACAGTGATGTCATGATCCTACTTTCTTCTATTCCCCTCCTTGTGTTACACAATGATTTTCAGTTTCTGAGCATCAATTACAACTTCCATAAAATAAGTGTCCACGTGGTCCTCAGTTTAGGAATACGGGCTAGAAAAGCCTAACAAGCCCAGTCCAGCAGAGGGATTATTCTGACTGCAAAGACTTGACTTCAGTTTTCAGCTCCAGTTCTGACTTCCCACACCAAGTCAGATCAGCTACTATGTATAAAGAACCACCATGAAGAATTATACAGATAGAGCATTATTTGGCCACGATACAGACACCTAAACTCAGAGATGACCTTCTTAACTTCAAATAACATCACTGTTACCACTTGCACTCTCTGGACAACGGGCCCTTTATTGTGCATATATCTATACAAATGCCACCTGAACGTCCTTTGGCTGCTGGCACTGTGGTGCTCAGGGACATGATTTAGCAGAGGGTTGTTAGAGTAGTTTGGTTAGGTCGTGGTTGGACTCAATGATCTTTAAGGTCTTTTCCAACCTTTCAACTGAGTGATTCTAACTGATCAAAGAACCACAATTCTCCAGTTTACAGAGCAAACTGGAGATGACTTTCTGTTCAGATATTGCAATGACTGTGACCAAAGATGTGCCGTGAATGAAACTCAAAAATAAAGCAGGACACAAGATGCAGTGCAAAGCTTCAACACAAAAACAGGACATTTTCCCCCCACACAACAAACCTTAAGAATCTAACAATGACCTACCATGAAATGTCACTGAGGGTGTGATAATGTATGTTAGAAACATAACCAAAAGGGAAAGACTGCTCAGTATCATAAAAAAGCACAGAATCTTCTGAAGCAACAGCAAACACCAATCGATAGGGTAGATTCAATAGAGCAGGCGATGATTTCTGACTGACTTCATCTATAATGCAAACAGATGAAAACACTGAGAATTCTCTCTTGTATTCAGTGCAGGGTAGTAACTGCACTACTCAGTCGAGAACCAAATAAAGATTTAACTGTTCATCAAATAATTACCGAGAAGAAAGCAAGGCTATCAAATGTAAAGGTTAATGGCAAGCACTAACATTTCCGTTGTCTATAGGTTCTACTGTCTTAGAGAGAAGACAGCAGAAGTTTAGTTCATTTAGGTTGCTAATATTTTGTTTTGTAAAGTCTGTTATTTCCCAATTTATGTTCCTCAACATAATTACGCACTTTAATACCAAAGTTTAAACAAAGAACTCCTAGGATATACATTAAATCAAAGTCCCCATAAATTTATGCCAGCGCATTATATTCTGTATGTCTCGTACAAAATATATCTTGGTTTCAGCTTCTAGCCAGCCTTTTGCTTCCAGCATTGCTTCACTGTAAGGACAGATTATTCCGCATTCCACTGGACCACGAGCTAGCTACTTTCCACACCTCCTAGAATACGGGCCTCCTGTTCACTTCTGTGATTGTGGAAGCAATGCACTGTAACAGGCAGGCCATTAACGAGTACCCGCACTTACAGATTTCTGGACTACCCCATTTTCACTTCTCTAGGAGCGTGCTGCAGAAACTAACCACTGCATTTAGAGGAGCCACAGAGACTGACAGCTGACACTCATCTCCTTACCACAGAATCACACCGGATCTAAATGTTACGATGGAAATACAGAACACAACAAATAATCTATAAATCCTCTAAGGAATACTGCAAATTGACCCTCTAAATAAAGAGTTCTTATTTCACTCCTGCTTGAAATGAGCAGAACTCTGCCTTTTCACCAGAACACAACTAGTCTTGTTAAAATATAAACACTCCTGCCCCACAGGGCTCATAAGAAGGCTAAATTTCAATCTCCAGGTAAGTTCTCATGCAACTTCATACCACTCTTCCCCTCCTCAGAACTCCCATTCTGATCAGAAATCAGCATTCCTTCTAGTTTGGCTTCCTTGAATAAACATCAAAGGTTGTTGCAAACTACGCTAACTCTGTGGTGCTTCTATGATGTGGGTAGTTGAGACTAAAAGAAAATATTCCATTGCATTGCTCCTTTAGAGCTAAGCCAAGTTATTTACAATTTCTTCCCCCCACACAAAATGGTTAAAAGTTGAAGGAAAATACTAAGAATTATTTTTGTAGCCTACAGTGCCAAGTAAGGCATTCATCTACTATTTCAAAAGCTACTCACAAGGCACTTGAGGTAAATTCAGGGTCTTAGAATCAGGAAACAGCTTCTAAGATGTGGTACAACACCATCTTAATGGAATGCTAAAAGGCTAGGGCATAAAATTGTACGGCCTGAAAATAAACAGTCACATTGGCCTCTTCACATCTTTGCTGTAAAAATCACACTCCCTGAAGGATTTGCAGTACCTTTATTAAGTGCTCGTCTCAACTCAAAGTAGACTGGGCAGCAGCGAACAGCAAGAGTTGCCTTTCCCGGACAGGGCAGATGACCCATGGGCCTTTAAGAATAAGTATTTCAGAAAACAGCATTTGATTTATTCTTTTTTTTTTTTTTAATAAAATAATATTTACATCTTATTAAACTCTACCTTTTAAGATTATTTCTGGAGAAAACATACGTGGTGTTTGTCACATTTTCTCCTGATTCAACGCAGCCAGCTGCAAAAATAAAGGCAAAAGCATTACTCATCAAGACTACACACTTTATAAACATTTTACTTCTCAAGAACTAGACTTGTCATTTAGTTGGGCAAGAGCTGTGCAACTTGAACGCAACTTAAAAACGCATCCCAAATATTTATTTAAAGCTGTTTGTGTTTCCCTTATATACCTCCCCCTCAAAGCTTCATTTTTATGTTGCCAGACATCTATAAATGCTGTGCTTAAGTGGGCAAACTGATCCCCTCCTTGCAATGTTATTTTTACTATAACTGCATAATGTTTTTAAGAAAGAATACAAACGAAGCGAGACCTGACAGTCGAAAGGAAATAGCAACTCTTTATCTCTATTTTAACAGAAAACGTTGCAATTTACATGTTTCAGTTACGAAAAATGTCATAAAAATCATTTTTATCACAGAGAAAATTGAAGTTCTGAGCCACTAACGAAAAAGTACTGTGGAGTCTCTATTTCCTTCAATGGGAAGATGATAAATGAGGAATGGCATCATTCGGATAAATAAACACCCCCTGCTAGCCTGAAAGCAATCTTTATGCAAGCTTGAAGTATAAACAATTCACTTTATAGTGTATGTTCTCCTCACATACCTGGAGCGAGTAGTAAGGAGCCATCGGGAGTAAAACTGAGCCTACGGAAAAATGACTTCATGCTGTCATCATGAAACATCCGATAGCTCCTAGCCTGTAACATTGAAAACCTGGTTGTTACAAGTGCCATGAATGCGTCGGCTGGAATTCAAGTGAGAAGAATGATCTGGTTGTACAACCCATCCTCGTGGAACTTTTCAAGTAAAAGACAAATACTCTAAAAACCACAGCTCCTTCAAACTCATTTTCTCTCTTTGCTATTAACTCTTCACAGCTAAGAAAAATAGGCCCTAATCCCTCTTCAACTAATCAAAACGCTCTAAGAGTAGTCACATTAGACCAGTAATCGAAGAGTAATAACCTGGAGAAAAACATTATGTAGCAGCCAGTGTAAAAGCTTGTTCCACAGGCATTTAATTTTAACTCTTCAAGTAGAGGTTTAAACAGAACTTTCACAATGGCAAAGAGCCCTCTCTTTTTTTCACTACAACAAGTGTTAAAAATGTTTAAGGAAAAAAAAAAAAGAATAAAAGAAATTGAAAAGCTAGCTTGGAATTGTTGTCTTAGTATCACTTTGAATCAATTTGGGGAAAGAAAAAAAGCTCTTTGGTTTCTCTTTGACAAATCAGTAAAAACGTAGGAAACTCGAATCCCAGTTTTCCTAAAAATCAGAATACCTTCTGAAAATTTCAGACTGCTGCACCGAAAGTATTAATGCTATGATGTATCTCTTAATAAACATACAGCTACTATCTGACAGACAAGTTCTCAGCCTGTTAAAATTCACATGCATGTAATCTTTTCCCACGCTATTTCTAACATTTACCAAAAGGCACAGCGTTACTGCTTTACTCAGCTGAACCTGCTGAGAGAACAGCAGCAGGCAATGTTCTCTGCTCATCGCTTCTAAAATGGCACAGGAAAGCATTCGCAAAACATAAAGGTGAGATAAAGGAGGCAGAAATACACGATGCGTGGATTATCTGAATGGAAAATACTTGCTCCATTGCTTACAGGGAACAGAGTAACTCATACAAAACAGCAGGCAGCATGTTCTCCAGTACCATTAGTAGCAGAACAACGTACCTCTCCTTCAGCTCCTGACTCAGATGGCATCTTGGTAACATTGAATGCTACACGCTTGGTTTGCGTGTTGTATACCCGCAGAACCCTACGTAGTAGAGAGTACAGTTAGCTTTCACAGTGACCTTTCACCCCAGGCTTCACACAGTGTTACAACACTTCACTTTTCGGTAAGGACTGCCAAATATAAGAAATTTAAGTGACAAACACACAAAAATTTTAACTCCATTCATGAGAGATCACTAGAAAAAGATTTGCTTTTTACGGCTATGCAACCAATTAGTCACTGACAACTATGTGACTCAATCAGGTTTCTAAAGTACCAGCACACGTATTCATGGAAGAATAAAGGAATTTAATGGACAGCAAACAGCCATGCCATTCCTAACTGTGCTGCAGTAGCCACTATGCTCCTGTGATGTGGGAACTCATCCCACCATTAGCTACATTTTGGGGCTTTCATTGAGTTTTCTTAGGAATAAATGAAAACTGGAGTGTAACACCACGGAGAATATTTGAGCTCTGCTGAATTCATCTCCCTAAAACAGCAGGTAGCCAAGGCAAATCTAAGGGCTGGTCTAAATGTCCTGTCCCTTCTGCCAGCTCTGGCACCCACTGAAGCCTTCGCTGGGTTACACCGGTTTGTTAGGCTGGTAGAAAACTAACCTAACAAAAGATAGATTTGATTTGCTGAAACTGCTCCACAGAGTCCTGAGAGAGCAAGGAGGAGAAAACAGAAGTGATGCTGTGGCATCCAGCAGTCGGTTTGAGGCAGCTGTGGAACTGCAAGCTCTGGGTGCCACACAGCTAAGCAGGCCTGGCAAAAGTGGAGGAAATCTCCCTACTCCAGGCTGCTGAACATTCAGTCCAAGCACCAGCTCTGGCTCCTGTTGGATTCTTGCTGAGCTAGATAATATTTGCCAACCTTGCAGAAGTGTCTGAAACCTGAGGAGGTAGGAGACTTCCTCTATTCAGATTAGTTCATGCTCTAGCTTGTGACCTGACTCCAAGAAAAACTTGTGCATCACACTATTACTCATGTTTCGCTGCTGTTTGTTTTAATAAAAGCAGACAAATTTCACATAAGTGATTACCAGCAGACAGAGGATCGTAATGAACTAGTAGTCATCAACTCATCATTTCTCTGAGCCTACTGCAAATCTTAAATCCAAACTACTTCTGCACTATTACAGCAATTTTCTTTGCAAAGGGTGCCAGAAGACATGCATTTATTAGCCAGCTGCAATCCCTTCAGAGCAGCACGCATGCCCTCAACAGTTTAAGCTGAACTGCAAAGTTCTGGCAAGGCCCAACTTTTATGAAGCGTGCATTTGCTTTCCCAGTGACATCACTTACAAAACTGCTGGGGATGGGAGGGAGCAAGAGGGCAAAAGAAAGGTACCAGTGGAAAAACATTTTAACTGATTACTTAACCTGTTCATATCTTTCTGTAATATGTATTGATAAGGATGGACATACTAGCTCACTGACAGCCAGAGAATGCAGCAATCTCTTTAAGATGCATCTGGTATCTCTAATGACATGAAAACTTATTGCCTAAAGACAATTTTCTTTGAAAGGTTACACAAGCTTACTTGCCATTTAGAAAAGACACTCATACCCTCAGGAATCATTCATAAAGCTAACTAAATTAGCATGCTGCTTTCATCTCAACCCTCTTACAGAACAATCTGAACCCACAGAGAAGGCACATTTATAACAAACCTGAGCACGAGTTAAAAGTATGTTTAAGAAAGAACATCAAGGCAAGACACTTAGAGCAACAGCTCACCTATCACAACTCAGAGTTGCAATGTACTGGCCTAGAGGATCCCAGGTTATTCCTTGGACATAACTCTTGTGTTCATTTAATATTGAAACCTTCTGTCCTGAAATTACAAACAGTTCCCAAATTCTGAATTCAAACGTGCTTTAAAAACATTTCTTCATTTCAGAAATAAAACAAAGTAGAACGTTGTAAAATGTAAACAAACAATCCTTTGAGCATGCAAATCTATCCTGGTGGTACCTGACAAGAATGCTGGAAACAGGTAGATTCTAGAAACAGAGCAGCTAGATGCAGCCAATTGGCAATGCTAATTCAAGGGCTGTTCTCTGTGAACTAGCTCAGATAAGCAGCTTGGATCAGGCATCAAATGTACACGTTTCAAAACTAAAAGCATATAAAAATTTTTCTGATGTAGAAAAAAAACTTCTCATGGAACTCTAAAATACTTTTCAACAGTTAACTAATTTTGGGTGTGTGCCAAGTCAGAAATTCCAGCATTAACACATAACATTCAGGTGGGGCTAGATAGCTCGGTTCTGCTATCCAGGCCTGTAGAAGCTCGCTTCCTCCACTGAGCGGGCACTGAAAAAATACACTGCATGCTCACTACCTGATCATTTACTCACACAGCTTTCAGAAACGCTTCTACAGCAGTGCTAACTCATTCCTTCACAACTCAATCTATCACGAAGGCATGAACTCTCCAACCCCTCTAACGTTCTACAGTGGAATGGCACAAATCCAAAGCGCCAGAATGAGGTAAAGTTACATATAAAATGAAGTATCTTATGAGAATTAACTGCCAGTTCCAGACTTCTAATAGCACGGTGTTGTTTTGTTTCAAAGACACAGCTCTTGGAAAAGATAACACAGAGTTGAGGCCGTGCTGCAAACTCCAAAAGCCCTTCTGGTCTGAAAGTCCCTGTTCTCAGACAGTGCCCAACAACAGATGCCTAAGAGCAAAGAAGAAAGTGAGCACATAATGGTACTTCTCCAGGACGTCCTGCGAGTTTCCAACAGTCTGTACTCACACAATTTCTTAAGCCAGTGATGCTGTCTTTGTACTAAACAGCCCAATGGATTTTTTCATTAATTTTCTTTCAGTCAAGTTTTTTGTTGTTGTTGTTGTTGTTGTTGTTTTCCTCTAAACTATGCAATCTTTTAGCCAGGGTCAAGCTCCCCTTCAAACTCTTTACTTTCATGTACCTACAACTTCAACCACAAGTCCTACATTTTCCAGTCCTGGCTTCTTACTTCTGCCTTACTAGTTCTGACACTGCCTAGAAGATTTCCTCCACAGCAGTAATTTCATGCTAACAGAAAGAAGCAAGAATGGAAGACATTACACATAAGTAACATAAGAGAACATTCAGCATTTTTATCAAAAATTTGAATAGATATATCCATTTAAGGTGGCACTGGGTAACAACACCCATGCACAAACCTAGCTCCGAGCACACACACACTTAATTGAACATCCATGTAAGTTATACTTAGGGAATGTCAACTATTTCCACATGAAACTAGAAGTGAAATAACGATCACACTGCTAATCAGAAAATATTAAGGAACCTAACCTAGCTGGTTACTGGCAGCTATATACACATAGTTGGGAACTGCAGCGTCCTAAATATTCTGGGCTGCTCCAACCCCTACAGGGCTTTTCTTGGAGAATAGGAGCAATCCCACAGCAGTGGGATGAGCACGAACAAAAGTGTTTGGCTGAACAGAGTGTCACACCTGGAAATAAAAAAGCCTTCTGCAATCTCCTGCGTTTAACTGGGGTAGTTACTTGATACCAGTCAAGTTTTGTTTGCTTGCTGGGGAGCGTGGGGTATGAGCTTGATTGAGGGAGGTGGGAAGAAAGGGTGACACTCACTTTCCAAGTAATCTGAAGCGATTACTCGTGTGTAAACTTTGCTGACCTAAAGGTATCTCTGTATGCTGGGGTATATGCCTCACAATTCCAGAAATCTACCAACTAAGTCGACTGCTCTCTCACTAAATAGACGTGTTTCATTACTTTGGTAAATACCCAGGGATACTTCCAGCAGGGGTGAAGCCACAATGGATAAAACACAGTACTTACCTTTAATGACATCCCACATTATAGCCGTGTTATCTACGGAGGCAGATGCCATGTAATTCCCATCTGAGGTCCAACAAATATCATACACATCTTCCAAGTGGCCTCTAGAAGCCAGCAAAGGAACTGATTATTAAGGCGAACAGGTACATGTAAACGTAACAGCTGTACATGCTTTGGGGTTAAAAAAAAATATCAAAGAGATAAATAGAGAACTGTTGAAGAAAAGGAACAGCGTGATTTTCAGCTTCTACAGAACTTCCATACTCAGAGGCATTAAAATGTTTCATAAAGCACATCCTCCTTCTACTCAAAGTAGGTTTCTTTTTTCACAGACAATAAGTGTCATTATTCATGAAGACCTTCCTGCATACTTACAGGTTTCCTAAAAGCAGTAAACAAAGATGCATACACAGTAGAAGAGAAGGAAATAGAGAAAATTAGGTTTGATCCAATGTAGCTGAACAAACATTTAAAAACATTGAGAAGCACCTAGAAAGGCCTCATCAAAAGCCATGCATATTGCTCGGAGTTTGAAGGTTTATTATACAGGGTGGAAGCCTCAGTAATGAATATTTGCAACACTAAATTTAGGCAAGGGGGATTGGCTCTGTTTGCTTTAAGAGATTAATGTTACTAAGGATCATGCTGGTGCTTTATGCAACCTCAGTAGCACATCTGAAACTGTTCTCACATAAATCTCAATAGCTGAAAGGAAGGTATTGGTTATGGATAGCATAGAACCACCCATTTCCTTCTATCTTCTGCTGAGAGTGAGAACAGAACACCACACACAGTACTGCAACTGCAAACCAGCAGCGGTTTGATGCCTTGGCCACTGTCAGCAATACTTACCTGGTCTTTGCAGGCAAAGTGTGTCTATCTTATTAATTACAACATCGTTTGAAACAAAAGCTATCCAGTATAGAAGATTTTCAACTATTTAAGACTCCTCCAGCCTCATAGCTACTATCTGGCAAACTTGCCCTAACTATTTCAACTACTGATGTTTTTCGTTTTAATAACGATCAAAATTTGCACTGTGAAGCTAATAAATAAAACTTAATATTTACTTATTTAAGGGCATTAAAGGTTAAGTGATTGCAAAGCTCAGGAACCAATTTCAGAGCACATCAGCTACGTCACGCCAATTATTTATGTCACAAAAACGCTGTAACAGAAGATGCAGGTTGGCTCTGCATCAAAAGAACAACATTAAAGACAATAAAAAGATGAACTCACCGTAAGTACATTTTAGAGAGTGCTGAAGTTCTAAAATAACCGAACAAAAGGCTGCGCTAGATGATAAAAGTCACTGTGGAATCAAAAACACCGAAGAGAAAAACATCTCAAAAATATTAAAATACCTTAAAGTTTTAACAACTGTCCAGTTCTCCTTGTTGAGCTGAGCTTCATCTTCATCCTGAAATGCTAGTGGTTCCAGTTCTTTGCTATCATTCAGCTTCCATAATAAAATAACAGCATCTGTACAAGAAATAAAAAGAAGCTTCTTTCTTTCCTACTTGTTAGCCAACACACTGCATTTAGTTCAACGTTACAATCACCTCACATATAACACATGAAGAACAAGTCTGAACTTGCGCTGGGGAAGAGAAGCTCCTGGACTGCCTTACCCTTTTATTTTTTAAGTAATGCTTTAATTAACAAAATAAAAGAGAGAGATTCCCAGGAGTAAGATGAGAGTGCAGAGCTTAACTCTCAGTTTGCTTTGGATTAGAGCTGGCTACGGTTCTGTACGTAATGCTTTTTGAAGATCTTCTAGTGAAGAAGGTAACGCTCAGCTCTGTCTCATAGGACACACGCCCACCTATTGCTGTCCTTACTGGGACTGAAGAAACCACATCACCCTGGAGAGAGAGGGAGAAACGTACAGATTCAGCCACAGCTTCTCACTGTGACACCAGGTAATCCACTCAATCTCCCCTCCTAGGAAACACAGACAGTTATTGATTTTATGCCTGGAAAACAGCTTCTCAGACTCACAGCCAGCCATAAGCTTCTTAAGAACTAACTGCATAACAGGCATTTACTGCTTACAGTCAGAGGGCACGTAGGAATCCGAAACTGAAAGCGTGAGAGAGAGGTATGACCAAGTCCGTATGCTCACTTTTCCCCCTTCGCTCACCAGATGCACAAACAGAGCTTCTCTTCATTAGCGTCACTGAGCACTGCTACTCACCATCTCCGCCAGATGCGAGGACTTCACCACTGGGAGAGAAGCGCACCACATTTACTGCTTTGGTATGGCGGGCGAGATTAGACAAGAATTCCACAATAGCTTTTCCATCCGGTCCTTTTTCCACTTTCCATATCTAGTTACAAAAGCACGGCAGGTGGTTTTCAGAAACAAGGTATAATCTACAATCTCACCACAAGAATTCACAATTTACTTCTTGGAACATCATTCTGAACTTATGATCTGAAGCTTCCACAGGTAAAGCTGCAGTGCTACCACAAATTTTCCCTCTTTGAGCTACAGCTGCAACTGTAGTATAGAATCATAGAATCACAAGGTTGGAAAAGACCTGCAAGATCATCTAGTCCAACCTTCTTCCCATTACCATTACTACCACAAGCCACTAAACCGTACCTCGTAGCTCCTCATCCAGATGCCTCTTGAACACTGCCAGGGACAGCAACTCCACCACCTCCCAGGGCAGGCCATTCCAGTGCCTGACCACTCTCTGAGAGAAAAAGTTGCTCCTTATGTCTAATCTAAACCTCCTCCAGTACAACTTGCGGCCATTTCCTCAGGTCCTGTTTGTTCCCTGGGAGAAGAGGCCAAACCCCTCCTCATCACAGCCTCCCTTCAGGAAGCTGTAGAGTGCAATGAGGTCTCCTCTTAGTCTCCTCTTCTCCAGACTGAACAATCCCAGCTCCCTCAGCCGCTCCTCATAAGACTTGTGCTTCAGACCCCTCACCAGTTTTGTTGCCCTTCTCTGGACACACTCCAGGGCCTCAATGTCTTTCTTGTAGCTATTTTCAGTCTGACTTCTGTGATTTTCGCCAGTTCCCCCTCCTTATTAAACAGCTCTCCAAAGGAAGCAGCAGCATCTTTTATGTCAAACAACACTGAAAAATTCCTGGCCACAGAACATGTATACGCATAAATATTACTTAAATATATATTCATTAACCTATATACACAGCCCAAATCCCTGAGGTGCATACAGTGACAGGTAAGAAATCAATTTGCCTCTGAGGAAAAGTTTTGGCTGAGATTACTGGAATTAACTCCTATTTTTTCATGATCCATATCCCACTTAGCACTTCCAAAAGAAAGAGGCAGCCCAGCCAGGCACATAAAGCAGCAGTTACAATTCATCATAATTCATTAAAAAACATGTTTACAAGTATCATATTTCACAAAATATCACATTGAGGATCCTAAGGAACATGCGTGGATCCAATCAAAATGCACCCCACTGTAAGGACAGATCTGATCTTTGCACCTCAGATCCTCTGCTAAAACAGAACATTTACCTATTCAGAAGGAAATGCAGGAGTAATAAAAACAGAAAACCTTATTATTTCTGTTTTCCTGCTTATCACACATACGACAAGACCCTCTTGCAACATTCCTGATTTCTTCAAATATATCAGCTGAAGGAAGAATGACAGAATATAAGCAGGCCCAAAAGATAATGAAAACATAAAATTATCAGCACAGATAGGTAAATAGACAGAAAGATACACACACATCTCAGAAAACCTGCGTGAATTCACTGCCTTCCAGTCCATTTCTAAGGAGCACATGAAGACTCTTGGCTCGGAAACCTTCTTCGTACCAGAATGAGTTCGAGGAATTTTCCCAAATTGAAAGGTTAGCAGTAGAATTTTTATTAAACAAGCCTTCTGTTTTACTGCACATCACCAGGACCGGATGCTGAAGAGACATATAGGAACTCAAATACGAAATGAACAGCCCAGCACTGATGGGAAATCTAACTATGTTTCAGTGTTGGCTCCAATAAAAAGGGAGGCAAGCGTTTCAGAAGTGCTCAAGCAGTGACCCAGAAAAACTCTGAGCGCTGTTATCTACCTTCCATACTGAGAAGCTGTTAGAAAAGCAACAACACATTTGAGTAAAGAGTATTTGTCTGCAATGAAAACTCTGCCTCGCCAGTCCATTAACTTTATTTAAGGAGTTGAGTAACATGCAATTAAAAAATAATATGGCTCATTCAGTGCTCTCAATTTCCCAAAACTTTCCAATGAGAGCTATGGCTATTAGAAAAAACAAGCAATCATTGAATGACAGGGACAGTCCTCATGGCCAACAAGAATTTATAAGAGAGAAAGCAACTGCTTGATTTTGCAGTGGTGAATCTGATAGCCACTTATTTTGGGGCTTAGGCTACGCAATCAGTCATTATTTTCAGAAATGACTCTCAAAAAAGAACAACTGATTAACACAGCTTGCTAACACCAACAGAAAACCATTTATGAGAGCTGTACGTGGAGCTGACTGAAAAGGCCTGTGGAAAGATCCCACAGCGCTGACTGCTTATAAAACAGGCAGATGAAGATCAACTGTGGTGAAAATAAAGGAACGAAAACCAGTTGTTTCTCATTAACCCATAAGATGATACCATAAATTTGGGGTTACTACTCAATTGCAGAAACATGGGGGTTGGAAGGGACCTTTGAAGATCTGACCCCTCAATAAATGCAGATCATCTTCTAAAAGTTTCAGTTCAACACTCAGCATTAGCCAAGAGCAGTAAGCATAGATACAGCCATTCTGTCTACAACTGAACAATCTCACGCTTTTGCCCTCAACATCCACTCCACTCAGAACCATTAAGGTTGGAAAAGACCTCTAAGATCACCCAGTCCAACTGTCAGCCCAACAACCACGTCCCTCACTGCCACATCCACACGGCTCTTGAACACCTCGAGGGACGGTGACTTCACCACTTGCCTGGGCAGCCTGTGCCACTGCCTCACCACTCTTTCTGAGAAGAAATGGTTCCTGACATAGAACCTGAACCTCCCCTGGTGCAACTTGAAGCCATTACCTCTCATCCTATCGCTGTTACCTGGGAAAAGAAGCCGACCCCCACCTCACCACAGCCTCATCTCAGGTGGGTGCAGAGAGTGATGAGGTCTCCCCTGAGCCTCCTCTTCTCCAGACTCAACAACCCCAGCTCCCACATCTGCTCCCCATCAGACTCATGCTCCAGACCCTCCATAGCTCTGATGCCCTTCTCTGGACACTGTCCATGGCCTCAATGTCCACACTGGTTCCTAAAATAACACCTCAGATAAGAGTACGTGTCATGCTTTCTTTATGCCAGAAAACAGAACAGAAGAGGTGTGAGACATACCCGGACGGCCGTGTCCACACCTGCAGAGGCCAGTCGGTTGATCTTTCCATCAGTTCCGTGCTGGAAGTCTAAGCTGTACACAGGCTCCTTGTTGTGCCACGCTATCTCGCAAGTGATGACCTTCATATCTGCTAAGGAAAACAGAGCAAAACCCTGGCTAAATTCCTGTTCCCTATGACCACGATCCAAGTTAACGTGGACCTCGCAAGCACTACAGAAACTGGCAGGACGGCAGTTTCAGGAAGATCATTTTAGATCGCCGCGATTACAGCGGCAGAGGTTACTGGCCGAGCGCTGCAGCACGCAGCACACTCCGGGCAGGAACCGCACCTCTTCCCTCCTGGGGGAGACCGACCCGAGCCCGCACCGCCAAAAGAGACCGCTCCCGCCCGCCGCTGGTGGGAGCTGTAAGGGTTTAACCTCACGGAAGAACGTAGGCCGCCCGACCCCGCCGCTCCGCACCACACGCCCACAGAAAGCATCTGACCCCTGTCCTGGGCGCCACGCGTACCTCTCCCCGCAGCCCCAACCACTGTAACGACCACCCGCGCCCCCAGCCCCTACCTGCAACCCGGCCCAGCCCAGTTCCAGCGCGGGAGCGCTTTTCCCGCCCCGCGCATGCGTGCGTGCTCCGGGAGGGCTCGAGCGGGGCGGCAGCGCCCCCTGGCGGCACTGCTGGGGCACGGAGCGGGGAAAGGAAAGCGAGCGGCGCGGGGCAAGGCAGTACGACGCGGCTGGGCAGCAGCGTGGCCGCCTGGCGGGAAGCGTGGGAGGTTACCACAGCTTCTCAAACCCACAGCGAGGCGGCATTCCTCTCGGCCTGAATACACAAGGGAAAGCCGGTAACAGTCTTACATTATAAAGGAAACACAGCACCCGATCACAAGTTTTGATCCAGCAAATTCAGATTTATTTTTTCATTTTTATTTTTTACAAAAAATACATTTTGACAAATAAAAAGCATTTCCATTAGTCCACTGTTCTTCAAAGTGTAAATGTACACTGTAAATTTTCCATTTTTAATATAGACTTATGCTATATTTTGTCATCTACAATAAACTCAACATAATAAATAATGATGAAGGAACGGAAAACTACACAGCAAAAAAAAAGGGAAAATAGAAACTTTTAAATATGACTTTTAAAAAGTTATATTACAGCCACCTCTCCAAAAATCAAACATTCGATTTAGCCATTATGAAGCAAAGCAGTATTGCGTTATCCTTATTGGCGTACTGGAACAGAAAGCATCCTGAAATCAAAGTACTGCCCACCGGAAAAAACTGAGCTACAACTAAATGGAACGTAACCCAATTAAATATGGACAGCTAACAGTGCAAAAGCCAAACCTCTTGGCTTTACAAAAAGGACAATCCCTAGGAACAAACACTGAATGCAGTTTCGTGATTTTATGCTTTTTAAAGCAAAAACTGTTTTTCTTGATCGCTGTTTGGAAGATGAATGTCACCAGAGATAAAAGGTAGACGGGCTCTTCGCCCACCTCTTATTCCTGACTGCCCCAATGGAAAAAGCATGCAGTTGGCTGAAAAGAAGAATACTGTCACCACTGTAATAATAGAACTAGTGGCTTAATAATTACTGTGATTATTTAAGAGGGAAAAAAAGAGAGGGACTCATCTATCTTACCTGTAATAAAAGACGTCTAAACATTAAGATAGCATAAATAAGTCACATTTGAACATTTTCAGCTTCAGCTTACTCTGTCGTTTAACACCACAGATAAGAAAACATGCCTCTCCTTCTTAAAATATTTGTATTTTGACTAGTTAAGCAAGGATTTAGTAGTCTGACCCATTTACACGCAGCATGGCCCACTGACTGAAAGGTAAGCTTCAGGCTGAGAGACTCAAGGGCAGACTGCTTGCTTAATACTACAACACTTTCTCTTCTGAAATAAAACAAATATTTGTATACATTGCAGAGCCTCTACGCCAATTATTTTCTGCATTGGGCTGCCCTGAGTAAGGCCTTAAAGTCTCAAGAGGCGGTGCTACAGCAGAGGTCCTCCACGAATCCTACACTAACTTTGTATACGTTCTCTCCAATGGACCCCCAGCTGCTTTTGACTTGGAAAAAAGGCAGGCAAGAGCTGCACGTGAATACCAACCACTTGAACTCGTGTACTAGAACATACTGGACTTATAAACCAGTACTGCTGTATTCAATTGGAAATCATAGGGTAGAACCAATCATCCCTCTGACTGCACTCCAATACAGTCTGGTTCTTGGAACAAGGAAGTAACAATCAAGCAGCAAGGGCAGGACACAAACAGGCATGTGGTCTCCAAGACTGAAAAGGCTGAAATATCCCATGGATTTGTTTATGCTGCAAGATTATGTACAGATAATGTCCTTTAGCAACACCAGAAAATCCAAAAGGGTGTCAAAGACACTCGGGATAAAACCCCTAAGGAATTTTTCTTCTTTTGGTAGTAAGACATAAATACTGCCAATATGGCCAAAATTTTCATCTATTAGTTAAATTTCTAAACCATTAACGCAACACACAACATTGTTGATAGCAATGAAAATACTGTAGTTTACAATAAAGTTACTGAGGTTTGTTCTGGGAAGAAGATCAGCAAGGTTCTTTTTTTTGCATTTTTAATATATTCCACTGCTAGGATTTTGGATGAGGAAAAAAATTGCAAGTATCAATGCATATATAAGACCAAAAATCAACCAAAACTTTTGTAGAAAAGTATTAACATTCTTAATCATAAAAATATCTGCAAATTTAATTACAAATACATTTTAAAAGCAAAATCCTTAAGTACATCAAGGTTGGTCAATATCGACAGTGTTCATTTAAGAGGAAGTTAAGATAATACCCACTGCATCTGTGGTAACATCTGAACGCACAGAGTATATACATTTATTGAGCAAACTGTGAAATATATAAAGTGAAGAAGCGGTATTTACACTTCTGAACCTATATGAAGGTTATACTGGAAGATCAAGTAGGGGCCTGTGAACATCTTAATATCTTAAGTACTGCTGATTTCATGCATTTGTTCTACAACTTGTCCTAAAATTTCATCCACTACGTCAATGTCGTAATTTACTTGTTGCAAGTCTAGATCAGGCATGATTGTAGCCAAAAGCTGTCCAACATTCACTCGAAGGGAGCGCAGTTTCAGGCTGTGAAGAAATAATGTGAGATGTTTAGATACGGATGAAGTTTCACATCCAAATACACAGAATGTTAATTAACAAAGTTGGACAAACATTCAATAATAGAAAGGTTTGGTATGTGACTTCCATAAACCAACAGAGAGCTTATGCAGTTGAAACTGCAACAAGATAGTTTCAAGATCTATCATTTTTTCAAAGCTTACTGTCTTGAGTTTTAACTTTGAAGGTGTGTATTTCCTTCGTTTCAAACAAACAGTAGGATTTCTGCCTTTCCCAGAATGGATTAAAGGTATTTCTGAATACTTCTACTGAAGTTAGCAAATAAACATTGGCATAACCCTTAATCCTACAATATCTTTTTATTTCTCAAACCAGTATTTAAAAATATTTAATACATTTAGAATTGCCAACTACCACCATATATGGGAACAAAGGAAGAGAAAACAAAGAGGAAAGAAAAAAAAAAGAAGGTATGAAAGAATAGTTTGTCCAGAGGTTTGAAAACATAAAGACAAAGTAGCAACTTTAATAATGGGAATATACTATTTCTCCTCTTTTCGCTTTCTTTCAAGATTCCACTGCCCTATCCTCTTCCTGGTCAAATTGCTTCTAAGTCATTCATCCCTTCTTTTGAGCATTTCCTTTACCATTATTTTCTTTATTATCTCCAGTAGCCATTCTTCATAGAGTCATTACATCCCAAAGGACCTGTAAGTACACCACAAGTAATGCATGCAATTTCTAATTCTTCTATGTAGAAGTAGTCAGATGCAGAAGCAGAAAGTAAAATGCTAGCAGATGCAGGGGAGACTGAATCCCAGAACAAAAACAAACAGAACCCAAACAAATTTAGCTCGAAAGGGGTCTCCAGAGGTCATCCATTCCCTTCCCCCCACCCCTAACAACACATTCAAAGAGTAGTTATCTCAGATTAGGTTGCTTACAACCTTCTTGCGTTTTCAAAATCTCCACAGATGGAGATTCCATGATCTCCCTGGGACCCTTTTTCCTGGGTCCTCACTGTGAAGATTATTTTTTTCCTCTATCTCATCAGAATTTCCCTTCTTGCAGCTTGTTTCTATTGCTTCTATGCCATCACTGTGCTAGTGAGGAGTCAGGCTTCATCTTTTCTATACCTTCATTCAGCTGCAGAAGAAAGCATTAGGATATCAGATCTCCAGGTAGCCTTCTCTTCCTAAGGCTACTTCCCTCAGCAACCCCTTGTAAGATGCTCCAGCCCCCTAACCATCTTGGTAGCCCTTCAGTGGATATACTCCTATATGCTAATGTCTTTCATAAAGTGGGGAGCCCCAAAAAGGACACAGTACTCTGCATCTGCCCAGCAGAGAGGAAGAATCTCTTCCATAAAACTGCTGGCAGAACTGTTGCCGATAGAGCCTGGTAGGCACTGGGCACTCCCACCACAAGAGGCACTGTTGATTTGCATTCACCTTCTAATCCACTTCCACCACAGCCCAGGACTTCAGCTTGTCCAACTGCAGAGATTATTCCCAGCAAAAGTGCAGAACATCACTGCTGCCTTTACTGAGCTTCCACAATATTCCTTTCGGTCATATTTTCCTACTTCTCAAGGTCCATCAACAGTAGTGCTACCATCCAGGGTATCACTGATTTCCTCCAACTCAACTCCACTGTGAGTTTACCAAGTTAATTGTGCTCTGTCGTGTAGGCCATTAATGAAGGCATTAACAATTATTGGCCTTGATACTGATGCCCAGGCTTAGCAGACTAGCAGTCTGCTATGCAGTTTAACAACCCACCACCTTGTAAGATATGATTTAGATCGGTGGACAAAATTTGATTATAATATGGCAGTCTATGTTGAAAGCTTTCCTAAAATGAAGGTCCACTCTCCCCTTATCCACAGAGCTGGTCATTCAATGGAAAGGTTACCAAGTTGGAAAGGCAATCTTTGCCCTCAGTAAATATATGCTGACTGTTTCTAATCACCTTGACTATCATGAGCTTGCATGCAGCTTCCAGGCAGATTTGCTTCAGGGTCTTCCCAGAAACTGAGGTTGTACTGGACAGTCTGTAGTTCAGATCCTCCTTTCTGCCTGCCCTGAATATGGGCATGACAACTTTTTTTTTTAATTATTATTTTTTATTTAAACCAGTTATCAGGGACCTGCCACAAACTTTTGGACATCATCACAGGGCCAACTCTCCATCATCTGGCCAGCTCTCTCTGACGCATTTCATCTGATTCCATGGACTTGTATATGCTGAATTTGCTTGCTTCCATCTTGTACATGTACTTCTTATATGTGTTTACTATTTTTATCAATGGAGAGCAGCAAGATCCCTACTTGGAGGTGTAAACTTTTGTTTAGTTCAAAGATACACCCTGGATGTTGGCACAGTTCCAGAGGATTGGTCTGCAGCAAGTTCTTACATGAAAGGTCAAATCAGTTCCAAAACCGAAAACAAACTCTTTGCAGTATGGTACTACTGAGTCAAGAAATAAAAATAGCACGCAAAAGCAAAGATCATCTGCACAGCATAAGCTAATGATCACCCCTCCCTCTTTCCTGTCTCCTTTCCTCCTCCGCTTGTTTTACAAGCTAGAATCTAAAAATTCTTATAACGTTTTCAGTATTTAAAGAAGTGGCAGTATGACACTCTACTGAGCAATGGTCAAGTACTTGTTTAAGCAGCGATAAGTCAAAACTAAAATAAAATCAGTGGATGAAAAGATGAAGCACAAGTGTTATCAACTTAGAAGTCACAAGAGGCAGCAAAAATAATTCCAAGAACCACGTTTTATTATACGATTGTCAGACATGATCTTTGCCAAGGTCTTTTAGGTAAAATCAGCCAACCAAAATCTTACTTGCAGTAGTCTAGAAAGAAAAAAATCGATACCTTTCTCCATCAGAAAAATTAACAGTGTCTTCTACGTTACTGGCTGTAGAATCGTTTGCACGTGCTACCGCTTGTGGGATTGAAGCTTTTAACTCTGCAATTTCTGATTTAAGTTCTTCACATTGACAGGCAATTTTATTTTTCTCCGCTTCCAGTAGTTCCACCTAGCAAATACATAAAAATAAATAATTTTATACATCTATTTGTTGTGTTTAAAATAAACACAACCAATACAAAACATTTGTTGATTGCTTTTCATCAGCTTTTTGGTGACATTTTATGATACTGCAGCCTACACATTGTTTTAAAGTAGCCAGCTGAACACACTGTACTCTGAGCCTGCTGTCAGACTCTCTCAAGTTTGCTTGTTGCTGTCAATGCAATCCAAGAAAACAGAAGATTCTGGGCTAGATTATATTCATTCTACACCCTTCTAGGTGGCTTGATTAATAAATGGACTGAATTTAACCATAGAATACGTTGTGCACTGGAACTGCTACAAAACATTCATCTAAGAAAATGGAAAAGTTAAATTCTTCATTTGAAATACGCCAGAGTTTTAATTAACATACCTGACTTTTGTATTCGTCTCTCTCAATGGTGCATTTGTCCAGTTGCCTGAAAACATCATCCAGCTGCACGGCAATTTCGTCTACCTCACTCTTGCTTTCACCATCAGCACACCTGCTGCATTCAGTTTTTAAGTTCTGCAGAGTACTGCACTGCTCTTTTAGTTTTGCTATTTCTTCTAAGGCCTGCTCATAGAGAAGGGTTGTTTCCGCCAAACTTCTTTCATAAACATTTTCTTCTGCAAATGAAGAAACCGTCTCAGTTGACTGATGGCACATTTCTTTTTTCACATACTTATCGTTCATTTCTAGTATCCTCTGTTCCAGTGTTTCTACTTGCTTGGTTAACGCTTCACATTTGCTTTGGTACATTTTCTCTTTGTTTACTAATTGCAGCTGATTTCTCAGTTCGTTTCCAAGATCTGCAGATGCCTCAGAAAGATTATTTACATTGTGCCGGTTAGTTTCTAATTCTGCGCCGGGAACTTGAATATCGATGTCGTCTTCCACCTCTTCCTTTTTAACAACCAAACTCGGGACCTCCGTCTGCGTTGCAGAGGTCAGCTGTTCGCTTTTTGATTCTGATGTACTTGGAATGCAGGGCTCTCTTACATCGCTGTTTTTTTCCTGCTCCTCCTGGTCAACGTTTACACGTTCAGTTTTTACCACTGGAACATCAGAATCTGCTGAAGGCTTTGGAGTGCTGCTCTCCTCTAAAATAATGACATCATCGTCATCATCACGGCTGTTGAATGCTCTGTCATTTAAACGAGGTGTCTTTATAGTTAAAGGTGTCACACTGATGAGTATCTTCCTTTTCAGACTGAGGAAGAAAATATTAAACCGTTTGTCGTATTGCTCCAATACTGCAAAGTCATTTGTTTCAAACTGTGTTTAAATGTGCCTAAACACGCAGTTCAAAACTACTACTCAATAACTAGAAAGGGATGTCTCCCTGAAGAGCATCTTAAGATCATTAGTCACAGTAAATACCTTTTCTGTAAAAACAATGGCTGACATCCACACACTAGATTATTACTTTCATATATTATTTTGAGACAGACTCAACATTTTTGGGGTGGGGATGACCTGTAAGAGAGGTTAAGGAAAACATCCTGTAGAATGAGGTTAACACAATACAGTCTTTTCCTAAATTAAGGCAAGTCACCAAGCAATCTTCCTTGACAGTACAGTATTTTCTTTCTGTTGCTCTCACTTTTGCTCTTCACGAAGTTTCTAGGCATCATTAATTAACATGGTTCTTCCTGCATTACCAAAAAGTGACACATGAACTTTGGCAGCTATGATCCAAATATGGGACTACACCTGACACCATTTTTTTACTTAAAAATTATCAATTTCAGAAATAAATCAGTCTATTTTGTACAGGTTCACTAACCTGTTATCGGAATCAGAATGAGGTGAAGATACTGATCTATTTGAAACAAGTAGAGGTCTTTTGACAGAAGCATTTGATGTTTCTGGTAAAAGTGCTCTTGGAACAGCTTCCCTTCCACTCATAGGTGAGAACGTTCTGAAGTCTTTACTTGAGGAAATGGATGTTTTTAAAAGCATTTCATTACTGATCTATAAGATAATGTTAAAAATGAAAAGCAATAGACATTAGTAGAGTCTTCAGAATAAGTTTCAAGCAGTTCCACTAACCATCTGAAAACGCTAAATACTATGACAGACATTTCTTCTGTATACTGCAAGGATTCCCACATAGTGATCTCCTTGAACCAGGGCTCAAAATTTTGCAGGAAGAAAGGTGGACCTATACCCCTTATTAAAAACAAAAACAAAAGTTATCAGCTTAATGATCACATACACAGAAAATAAACAAGACAGGACAGAAAACAACTAAACTCTACTGATGGGTGTTAGCTGTTTCCTTCATGTCTTTTCCATGCAGGTTTAAGTCATGTATTAAAAAAAAAATAATAATCATAAAACAGTTGAAAGTAGCAAGGTTTGTTTGTTTGTTTAATTTGCTTTTTAAATCTGGATTACAGACTTCTGGTGGATTTCTCGGAAGACTACAGCTGCAAACTCCTTCCCATGCAGAGATTTACTGCTGTCAGAAAGCAGCTATCTGATCTTAAAAGCGTTTCCCAAGAAACACCTATTATAGGTACCATGCAGAATCCTGGGGAGTACTTTTTCCCAGCCTGTTCTGTACCCATGTCTGAAGTCTGACCGTCATATACACAAAATATGGGACAATCATCTCTCTTCAAGTTGCTAATAATTAGTTCTGTAAAATATTTTATTCATTTTGGACTTTTAGAAATAACTTTCCTACTTGGATAAAACTAATTGCAGGAAAATGAATACAATCAAGTAGATAGGTTAAAACAGCGCATGGAAAGTCTTTTATCCAGACATTGAGTGGTCTGAAGTTCAGTTACGTTGAAAGCTACATCTCAATTCAGAAACCTGATTCTGAGTTCCAATCTGTATACTCTTATCACTAAATCATTTTTATTTGCATCTCCATTTGAATTTGAGTGTCTCCTTGCAAAACAAACTCTCAAAAATACAGCTATTACGAATTCTACCCTTCCCCCACTCCCTTTTTTAAGGGCGTCTTTACTTTTATATCCTTATCACATATCCCTCTACAACAAATCCACTTCCAACAATTAGATATTGTGCTATAAAAACAGGTAGCAGCGACTGATATCTTTTCTAGCATTATTCTGTGAGGCAGCTTCATCCCCTTCAAACTCTTTCTTCAGTACAACATATAAAACGCACCACTGACTTTTATCATTGGACAGAGACAGGGGATTTCTAGTTTACCAACAGTAAGCACAGCCTATACAGCTATCAGAAAGGGTGTTGATCTAATCAGTTGGCCACCATTTAAAGCAAACTAACTCAAAGCCTAGCCCACTGGATCAAACTGCATAGCAGCGGTGCCAGAAAGAATAATGGCTACCAAAGTTGGGTTGCCATCAAGTTCAGGAGAGTTACCTGGTACTCTAGGCGTTTCTTCAGTTTTTCCCTGTCTCTGCACAGGAGCAAGGGGGAAGAAAAAAAAAAAAAGCTTAGATTCCAAACGTTCGTTAAATTGTGAAACCAAAACCACCTCACTTAAATCTGAAACTAAACACCTTATTTTCAGCTATATACAGTGAATTTCTAACACTGTTTCACTGAATGAAAATTTTTTGCACAAACTTAGAAGCTACTAGCAGAGCTAAACCTAAGCTGAATTTAAACTTCAAACAAGTTCTCTCTCAGATTAAAACAGATGTTTGAAAAACAGTAAAAACGCTTTTCAGAACGTAAACCAGCAATTCATTAAGATTGCTCAAGTAATTTTTTTCCCAAAGCATCTTAACTAAGAACTCTCAAATTCTTAAACAAATATACTGAGGTTTTCAGCTGCCTGAAAATAGTAGCCACCCGGGCAAGGTCTTTTCACAGCCATAATGACTTGCTTCTCTCCAACATACTGCTCCTGAACACCAACTTTTTGCTTTGTTCTCCTTACTTGTTACTAAATGATAGAGGACTCTCTACCTTCAATATCATGTCAACATGCTAATAACAGAGAAAAGAAAAACGCTATTCATCTATTCACTGCTGTGATTATGTTTTGACCTTAGGGCGCTGTTTTCTGATTGGATGAATTCTTAGAAGAGCTGCAGTTATGCCACAGGTGAGAGAAAAGGGTGTTTAGCTTTCACGTTGCTTTCCTAGTGTAGAAACACTTGAAGTCTCCAGTACTCACTTTTTCTTATAAGTTTTCTCATACGTGGGATGTATTAAGTCATCATCTTCTGGTTCTTCCGGCACATTACAATCCCTGAGTTAAGAACAAATAAAGAGCTTAACATACGTGCTTACATTAGGCAATAAAATAAAGAGTAAAAGCAGTGTTTAGATATTCAGCTGAATATAATTTTACCGGAATTGTGGGTCAGGGTTCAGTGAGCAGTACCACTTCTCTGGCAAATGCTCTATTCCATCTGGTAGCTTCCGCCATTTCAGACATGCATCACATTGCACCCATGTCTGATCAGGCTGCTTTCTGTAATGGAAAAAACACATCAGAACTTTCACATGAACAATTTATTTGCACGATCACGAATAAAGCTGTAATAACAGTACGTAACGTTCTTCTCTTTGAAAGTGATACTCACTGTATCTCCTCTACTGGTAAAGCTAATGGATACTCTTCGTTTTTCTTTGCTTTCATTTCATTCCAGTAGTCATTAAGCTTTTCTCCTAGCGCTGCTATTGTAAGCCTGAAAACAAAAGTTTTTCAGAGAATACCTGAAGTAGTAAAATCTTAGCACAGAAAGAATGTTTATAAACAACAGTGAAATAATAAGTCTATGAACCACCCTAATACGTACATTTTCACAATAGTAAGCTCTTTGCTTTTAGTAAACCCTAGAAGTTTGGAATTGTGGGAACAAATGTTTGTCAGGTGAAATCACAAGAAATTTGACTCAGGACGTACAACGCAAAACCCGAAGCCAATTCATTAGTTCAGCTTCAATCATAAAAAGTACAAAACTGCCTCTCCTCTGTCAGTCCAGCACTGGGCTATGTATATCTATTAACTGTAGGCTCACGATCACTCTAAGCTGGCATAAAGCAATACTTAACTGACATTGCAAATGTATGTTCACTTTAGTGTGGTACATAGTCTACGTGCTGCTAAAAGCAGCATGGTGGTTTTTCCCCATATTAAATTTTAGCTGGATTAGTTTTCTGATCAGGAACCTAATCATTTTGCAACTGTATGACCATTAGAGCTGGTACACAGTTAAGAGTGATGTGGAAGAGGAATAAGGAACCTAGTCCAGCCCAGAAAGTTTCCATCTGGAACACTTCTGAATCCAAGTCACGAATTTTGGTGCCTGAAGAAGGAATAAGCAAAGGGGCAGAAATGAACAGCAACACATGGATTGAATCATGTCTCTTTTGGTGAGGGGAGAGAAGCAAGTAAGCTCACGCTGATCACAACATTACAGCACCAGTTTTATGTTTCTGCTTTGGGATGGAAATTCACATTTTAAAAATGTGTAGAAGCAATCTTTTGTAAAACTAAGAAACAAGCAAAAAACCCTCACAATTCATCCTGCAAGTGCCAAAAAACAACAACAACAACAAAAAACCAATCAGTGCTCACTGTGCCAGCTTGCAGAAACACAGTGTAAAACCTGCTTAATAGAAGTGCCTATCCTATGCACACCCATTGCCAAAGGAACTGTTAGTGCTACCACAAAAGAAACGGTTCAAGGAACATTTGTACTGAAACAACAAGCACGAGGATGATTCCCTGGTCTGTTTAACTTGTGTGCTCATTAATAGCTCTGCTAGCTCAACAGCTGCAGCCACAGGAACTGCTTGAAGCTGGCATCAGCACTGCAAAGAAGAATACAGTGAGCTATTTAAAAGTACAGACAGATTGAACCGTAGTGGCTGCAGCAGTTATGTTGCCAGCTACCAATCTTGCTCCTCCTCCAAGAGCTGTAGTTTCAATGGCAGGAATGACTGGAGTTATCCTGCCACAGCTCCTCAACTACTACAATGAACAGTTTAGTTTATTACAGCACTGCGATGCTGTTTCTGGGTTACTTGCATACACAGAGCTGCATACAGACAATTAAGGAAAGGCTTTGTGGATTGTTCAGCTGTCCTTGTCAGGGGAACACCAACAACTGACTGAAGGGCAAAATACACAGCTTGAAAAAGCTGATGACATCTCCTGCCAAAGTCTACCCCACTTATGTTTGCGAGTCAACACCCCAAAATTTTTAAGTCCACAGTGAAACTAAGCCTAAGGATCTAGAGAAAGAGGTGTGCTCCTTTAAGCGTGTCTGGTCAAAGGAGCCATAGACAAGTACAAAGATGAACCTGACTGACACGTGATAAGGGAGACAGTGACAAGAACCATCTTGGTCAGTCATGCTAAATGGTAAGGATATGTAAAGTGTGAGAATGTTTATTTTTTCAGTTGGGAGGATAAGGAAAAGGAAGGAGACAAACACAGAGTCATAAAACCTGACTAACTAGTATTAACAAAGACAATAATCAGAAACAAGCCTGGGTTTTATCAAGAAACTGATAAGCATGCAATTCTGAAGGCCCAGGATGACGGAGAGAGGTCAGTGGAACCATGCTAACTGATGAGGCAACACACAGGGCAAGAAGGATCAGAAAGAAAAAGTGCCAGGGGAGCGTTAGACAAAAGAGTATAAAAAAGTGCAAGCTGCATATAAAACAGGGCAGGCCAGTATATTTGACTAACCAATCACTGTGCTTGATCCCTGCAGCCTACCCTATCTACTTATTACATTTTAACTCTCTGTATATTCTCACTCTCTATCACATGTATATGCATTGCAAAGACTAAGTGCCAGTTACTGGTAAGACCTGTGCATATGAGTGAAAATAGGTGCCAGCTACTGGAGTCAGACTTGAGATGAGGAGTCAGCTGCTGCAATAAGCAAGGATCCTAGCCTTGTGTGCCTGGTGCCAGTTGCTGGGGTCACATGGAGAAGGACAAGTGCCTGCACCTTCATCAAACTTGGTGGACGTGCATGTGTGTTAACCAGCAAAGTCCAAGCTGGACTTGCCAGTGAGTAGTAGGCCCCAGGTCTAGGCATAGGCCATCAAGGGTCAGTCGGTGCTCATTTGTCCAGAGGCAGCTGCAAGTGTGCCTTGTGGGGACAGTATATTTTATATCAGAAATAGCAGAAATACTCAGCAGAAATAGTCCTCTCAGCAAGACTAGAGAGACATTTGTCTCTCTGTACTCAGTACTGGTGAGGCCACACCTCGAGTGCTGTGTTCAGTTTTGGGCCCCTTGCCCTTGGTCAGGCCCAGGAGCGTGTCCAGAGAAGGGCAACGAAGCTGTGAGGGGTCTGGAGCACAAGTCTTATGAGGAGCAGCTGAGGGAGCTAGCATTGTTCAGTCTGGAGAAGAAGAGGGTCAGAGGAGACCTCACTGCTCTCACCTGAAAAGCAGCTGAGGTGAGGTGAGGGTCGGCCTCTTTTAGGTAGCTAGTAATAGGATGAAAGGCAATTAAAGAGTTGTGCTAGGGGAGGTTCAGGTTGGGTATTAGGATAAATTTCTTCTCAGTAAGAGTTACAAGACACTGGAGCAGGCTGCCCAGGAAGCTGGTGGAGTCACCGTCCCTGGAGGTGTTCAAGAAGCATGTGAATGTGGCACTGAGGGACACGGTCAGTGGGCATGGTGGGGGTAGGCTTATGGTTGGACTAGGTGGGCTTAGAGGTCTTTTCCAACCTTAATAATTCTATGCTTCTTTAAGTGTGCATGTTGCCTTGATTCATACTGAGCAACAAGGTGGACCAGCCGGCACACAGTGGACCTATGGACTGGATTAGAAGACCTAAAATTGGGCCAGGGGTGTCAAGTGATCAGAGGGGCTGTGGTGGTACTCAGTATGCTTATGAATATAAACTGTAAAGTGTGTACCTTCACTAGTGACCTTCAACCTCTACCTGCTGAGGAAAAAGAAGGGTATGCGGCTGTCTACATCCACACTTTATGCAAGTCCCAATACATAGGTGCTGCCGAAGGGAATGTGCCAGCCATTTCTCAGAGATGCAGACACACAGAACACTGACATGTGCTCAACTTCACTGCTAGTTAAGCCTGCAAATAGGAAAGTGGCAGGGAAGACAGAGACCCTGGGTCCCCAGGCTGGGCCAGGGGGCATCCAGGGACACAGCTGCTGGGGGAGGCAGCTGCTCCTAACATCCCTTAACGCCAAGCAACACAGAAGATAGAAAACAGCCTGACCATCTTGAAAGGAAAGAAAACACAGTGGAGTAATTCACAATGTTTGCATCTAGGAGATTTTCCCTAGACATCTTTTCTACTGAGATAACTCACCCTCCCTACCCTTTCCTTCCCCACACATCTCCTTCCATAATGCCAGTGCAATCAGTTCACAGAAGACCATTGTAAACACACTGGGCAATTCATCTGGCTTAAGAACAAATTTTTTCTGTCCAAATCAGATTAGATTCTCAATCAGGTTTACAGTGCAGCTATAACAAGCAACATACTAGACACTGACTGGAGGGATGTAGCTTCATTGCAGTTTCATTCCAAATCACAGCTGCCTTCAGGGTGTCCCGTATTTTTTAAATGCCCTGTCAGGTAGACTCAAGGACATTAAAGTCTACTCTTAAGAACGAAACTAAAAACAATGGATGAAAAATGTCCAAAAACAAAGACAAAAACAAACAACCCCTAGGAAATTGTGATGAATCACTATGAATCATCAATCACGTGGAATTCATCTCTCTCAGTTTTAGTCATCTGCTACACAAATACCCAAATCTAAGCTAGTTATTCTGGGCTCATCCCACAGTGAAGGGCAGAGTTGCAACCAACTACTTTTAGGGCATTTGCTTAAAAATGATGAGTACTGTACCCTTGATTTCACTGACTGCACAATGAACACGCTATGATCAGCATGTACGTTAACATCCTACCCCTACTGTTTAAAACAGTCATGCAGTTTAATGACAGATAATAAGTATTCTTACTACTTTAAAGGGACAAAATCTTTTAAGGTCAAGTATCGAATGAAAAGTCTATACAAAATACACATTTACCTGTATTCATTTGTGTAGTCAAAATCTTGTTTGTTATGAGTTGGTTTTAGGAAGTTGCACTCGATAATCCCAACTACACCAACACCCATGTTGTTTGCCTGTAAAAAAATTAAGATCCATCAGGGAAAACAAAACAAATCATATACTAAAACTCTAAGATCTCGACAGAAGTAATTATAATTTCTATATCCACCAAGTTAAAATAACCTTCGGCTTTATGAATAATCTCCAAAAGAACTCTTGACACAAACCTGCCAGACAAAAAGAACAAACACCCTTCAATCCATCCCTCTTTCTGTCTTGAAAGGCACACTGAATTCTGTGTCTCGTGCATTAAGCTTAGTTTCAAAAACTGAAGAACTGCTCAATGCAATTATTAACTGCTGTGCCAACTGAAAAAGGTGTCTTTACAAAAGCACACTGGTTTTCATAGAATCATAGAATCACTAAGGTTGGAAAAGACCCACAGGATCATCCAGTCCAACCATTCACCCATCACCAATGGTTCTCGCTAAACCATGTCCCTCAACACAACATCCAAACGTTCCTTGAACACCTCCAGGGTCGGTGACTCCACCACCTCCCCGGGCAGCCCATTCCAGTGCCTGACCACCCTTTCAGAGCAGTAGTATTTCCTAATGTCCAGCCTGAACCTTCCCTGGTGCAGCTTGAAGCCATTCCCTCTAGTCCTATCACTAGTCACACGAGAGAAGAGGCTGACCCCCAGGTCACTACAACCTCCCTTCAGGTAGTTATAGAGAGCAATAAGGTCTCCCCTTTTCACCTGTATTCTTTAAAAAAAAAATAAATAAATAAAAATCAGCATTTGAGTGAAAATGATTTCAAACGACATTGAAGTATTTTTCAGCTTAAATTCCTACCTTTAACTGACAGCCAACTCTTTCATAAGCTTTGATGAGTCTGTTTTTGTGATACATCATTATTCCATAGTGATCTTTGTTTCTACAGTTAAATCCAAACGTAATTCTTACTGTTTTAGCCTTTTATCAGATATTAAGGAAAAGTCTGGTTAATGTCAAGTGACACAAAAATATACATACTTTAAGGGCTCATTCTAAACTGAGTCCTGGTATTTTTTTTTTTTTCCCTTCTTCTTTTTAAGAAGAAAGTTCCTTTTTAAGAAAGATCCTTCACACAAAAGACTTAAAAAATAATTAAAAAACACCCATAAAGACAGCTGCAACATTCCCAGCAGAATCTAGACAGCTTACATATAAAGTCTCATCATTAAATTTAGCATGCAGTCATCACATTAACAAAGGATACGTTCAAAAATTTGGGCCTATATATATCACGTTCAATGAAAGCAAGGCTCTTGGAAACCAGCTGCGTTTTCACTTTCTGTCCTCGAAGAATGATCTGCATTCTTGGCTTCAGATACAAAATACTGCAGTAAGCCTACAAAATATACAACAATTCCCATTATTCAAAACAACAGCAATGAGATCCTCGCTGCCACCACCTAAAAAAAAAACCACACACCTAAAAATCCTCAAGAAATGTGTACCGTAGAACATTTAAGATTAATTAAGATGTTACGAACTGGTTTTTTTTTGCTCCTCCAACTTGACTCCACAAAACACAGGAAACTCAAATGCACATACATAATACAAATCACATCAATAGCAACTGGAAGCGAACTTCTTTGAATATGGCAAGTTAATCAGGTGTCTGAAGATACAGTTTTACTATTATAAGAGCTTTTAATCGTGTTCAGATAAGCCTATATTCTTATTCCCTACTTAGAGCTTGAAAATTGTATCACAGACTTTAAAAGAATAAAAAGCAGCTGCTAACTTTATTCCAAATGACTTACAAACCACATAATCTTCTTGTGCGTCAATCCATCTTAGCCTGCATTTCATTTGCCATATTTGAAGCAGATTTACGACTTCAGTGAGTCTTAGACTAATTGAATGTTGTACTTGAGCTGGAACAATACTTACATACTATTCAGAAGCACTCAGAACACCTAGGAATTCCAGGTGCACTTTCTTGTAAGAAACATATTCAGAGACTATGGGTCAGTAGCATAAACAATGGCTGCAATACTTAGGCTGCAGACAAGGCTATTGCTTTTCTATATGCAGGTCTTGAAACAGCTGCCTACTAGTTCCTTGATCTCTTTTGGAACCTGAAGAGGACACTGCCAGCTGAAAACCAGCAAAACTGTATCCACAAGACTATGTAAAAACCAGAAATTTTCTTCTGAGAAAAAGAAGAAAAACAGCAGATGTTCACAGAAGTCCACAAACACGCTCTCCGTTTTCCAAATACTGTTGACCCACTGCCCTAACATTTAAGTTCTGACTTTGTCTTTTTTCTAATCGACACCTCTATAGTACGGTACATTACATTAAAACAAAAGCACACATCTTCTGGTTTCCAAAGAACAAGTTAATCAGTGATAAAAAAAAACGTATACATACTCTTAGTGAGTAGTCACTTTCTGGAACTATCTGGTCCAGTCTCTCTTGTTTTTTATATCCTCTTTTCCCTGTTTCATCTAAGTCTTCTGGAATCCTGATGTCATATTTATCCTTGTCGAAGTCAAATTCTGTTTTATCATTTTTATCTCTAAGAAATAAGAAAAAAAATCTAATTATAAGAGGAAAAAAAAAGCTTGAGGTGAACCTGATATCTCAAAACTGATTATTTGTCATTTCTGCCTAATTAAGGTGCTTGCTCCAAGTTTATAGTTCTGCTTATAACTTCCAAATGTACTGCTTATCTATGATAAATATCCTTTCTGACCACACGACTTCTATAATAAGAGCAACATCCTTGAAATAGGAGCGCAAATCCAAAACAGTAATCAGTCAGTAGAGGCTAGATGAAAACTAGGTGTCCTTAGAAAACCTATGCCCAAACACGGACAGAGTGAGTAGGGAGACACCTCCCCCAACAATCGCTGAAGACTCTCACACAAGTGCAGAAGACTCGATTATGTTTGTGTAGCCTTGTACTAGTATAATCTGTGAATATGTAGTAGGTAGGTGTGGCTTATTAGATAGGTGTATATTAAAAATTTTCAGCTATAAGTAGAAGATGTGAAGACTTGGGTTGCATGATTTGCGGAGATGACCCATCTTGCACCACGTGCAGAGAGAAACGCCTGCCCTCTCAACACTTGCTTTTCCAAAGTGTTTCAGGTTTTAAAAATGGACAACAGACCCAGAGGATATCACAAAGATACAAGAGAAAAGACACAAAAGAAACAGAATTCCTTTGAGTCGTAATGGTTTTCCTTACAGACCTGCTAGAATTCAAAAACACTCGCCAGCTTCTTTTAGAAACCCAAGGAATATAAGAGAAATGTTAGCAAATAAAACTTGCATGAATTCTAACTTTATTCTAATTGCGCTTCACTAATTAAAGCACTCAGGATCACCGAGAACACCAGATGGGCCAAGATGCATGCATTCCTTCTGAATGCAAAATTCCTCAGCAATGCAAACTGCCTGGGATTCTTACTGCTGTGAGAATGACAAACTACAACTTCCCAACTCAATAATTTTTCATCACAATTTCTTACTGCAGTGCTCGCCAGAGGGTTTTCTTTTATTTAATTGCACTGGCAGTAGTTTTGCACAACATTCAGATGTAGATTTTGTTACCTCCAGCTTTCTTGCATAAAAATCTACTAAGCTAAAAGTGATGCAAGTTCCTAAAATACAGAAGAAATTAATGAAATAGAAAAAGAATAAAGGAAGCTTTTCATCAGCTTTGATCGACTGAGATTTTGCTTTGTTCTGTAACATTTAATCCATTGTATCCCAGAATGAGCTTTCTCCTCACCCCTTTTTTTCTGATAGGCAAGAATAAACTATTTCCCTGCCAAGTTTACTGGCCCGTAAAACCACTTGAAATTGCTTTTAATGGATACCTTGCTACTTCAGGTATTTAAAACTGCAGTAAACTAAACTCAGGAGCACAACACGAGGTAACGTGTTCCCAAACAATTAGCTCCATCACTGTTAAAGGCAAGCTAGAACTATTCCACATGGACCATCATATGGGTTCCCTGCAAGTAAGGGAGCAGCAACCATGTAAGAGGAGAAAAGGGAAAGGAGATGAGAAATGATAACACCCAGCTGCCACTGCTACAACAGCGGTTTAAAGAAAGAAAACAGCAACTCCAAGCTACCAAAGCCTGAAAATCCATTCTTCTGTGAATAATCCCACATATACATGTAGATGAATGTAATTAACCGCATCTATTTACTTGGACTTCTGTTTGTGCTATGATAAACAGTTAAGAAGTTCAGAAAGGTCCAAGTCTTTCCCCATTGGTTTGAGATACCAGACTTATAATTAATCCATTTCAGTTTTTCTTCTGGAATAGTAACAACATTCTATCAAAATGAAACACAGAATCCTTTACGTTCTCCTTCGGTCAAATGAATTTGAGTCTAATCTCACCAACTGCAGCTAACTCTCCATCCAGTCTTCTAGAGTTACTCTGCAAAAAAACCCTTGCGTACTTGCATACACTGAAGAGATAATGCAAATGAAAGAAAAAATATGAGCAACTGGGCCTCATCTTACCTTCTGAGATTCCAAATTATGATTCTTGTTCCTTTTTTCCCCATTATAGCATCTAGCTCAGCCAGTAATTTCTCCTCGGTAGAAAATAAAGAATGTGTTAAGATGGCCTTCAAACTGTTTTTGGATTCTGCTGGATCACTTATCTGTCGTAAGCAAAATGTTAAGGAAAGTAAATTGCAATGTAAAAAAATTCAGAAGATTAGTAAACTTCTGCAATAGGATCCTGCACCCCTCAGAGGCTCTCATTCCACATCTCAAATACGGAGCTCCAAAAAGTGTAAAAGTTTTTAACACGTTACAGCTTAAATAACCTTCTGCCCATCTTAGAATGTACCTGTAAAAGATGACACGGAGATTTCCTTTACTGATGTTACCAACCAACTCTGACACACGTACACAGCTTTTTGTTAGGAAACTGTCAAAAGGATATGTTGGTTGTTGAATGTCACTATAGGAACCATGACATGTTCTGCTTTTGTGGCTTCAAGGTAAGTCTGAGATAAGAGACCAACACTCATGGTTTCTCCATTCTTGGTGAAGACTATTGCATCTTTTCCCAGGCGCATGGACCCTGATTTAAACCCGTTTCCATACAGTCCCACTGGAACACGGCCATTCATCACAGATTTCTCACTGAAGCCGAAGCTGATATGAAAAAAGCAGATATTGGAAGAGTGTAAAGAGCCCCCCCAAACAACTGAAAACCCAAAAAACGCATGCAGGGTGCATCAAATTTGACTTAACCACGTTGAATCCATCTCTTGTTCTAGAGATCAGGGACTACTATGCAATTGAACAATGAACGGCTACACAAACTCTGATCAACACCTACGTAATATTCCTAAAATCACAACACAAGGATTTAGAGAAAGTTAGATTCATCTTTTAATTATCTAAAAGACACCATCTGCCTGGAATCATACAAAGGTACATTCCCATATGTTTCTAATATTTATCCACTGGCTTGGCAATAAATACTGGAAAAAAGCCCATTAGGTTATTTTCCTCCTTAGTCACTCCCCCCCGTTTGCTTATCTACATATTTTCTACAGGTAGCTACACATTACACTTGAAGACAAGTGGGTGACTTTATATGGAGCGTGGAATTTAAGAAATAAGCTATTAATTATGCTATATTGCAGAAAAAGAAGACAGTCATTTGAATTCAAGCTTCCTCAAATTTATATCCAGAGACTTATCTGGAGGCAGACGAACATCTTTCACACTAGAAGAGAACCTGAACAGCAGTCTGTTTGCTAACTGCAGGAAAAAGCTGCAGAAAGAACAGTTCAAACACTACAGGATATCAGAAGGTAAAATCAACATCAATTCCCATTCCCTTAACATTTCCAGAGTACATTTTCAACACTCCAAAGTATTGGATTGAACTCAACATCTCTTATCTCTCATTTGCTAACTTAGTCTAAAGCATGCTCAAATGGGGAAAATATTCTCCTTACTTCCACTGAAGGGCACTACAGAGAGTTTATACTGCACGTGCCATGCACAGAAAGTTAAATGGGAATGCTGATGGAAAGGATAAAAGGAAACTAGGAGATAAAATAAACAGCCAAAGATATACGAAAGCTGTATTAGCACCTCCATTCTAGAGCCTCACTTGGGTAATCACTCACCCTCAGAAGCGCTAAATAGAAAAACGAGCGTAGTAGATTACATGTGAGAGAAAGGAGTTAAGTTAAACAATAACAAAAATAGAATTGGAACTGTGACAAGAAAAAAAATACACAAAAGAGGTTATCCACCTTAGCATTTTGTGCAGCTTCTCTGAGTTCATACCATTTCCATTATCAGTGAACGTCAAGCATATATTGTTGTTTATCACTGTTTTGTCTATCCATATCTGTTTAGCACTCACATCTGGATCATAAGCGTTATCTGAAGTGGGAGAAAAGTAAACAAGAACAGGATACTAAGAAAAAAGGAATCGTAGAAAAGTAAACACATAAAACATGTTTGCACTGAAAGTGCTTAATTAAAGTGAAGATGCCAAACAGCAACTCTCAAAGTTATTTAAACGCATACGTGACACATAACACAGCCTTATCCGGTAGTCATACACACGTCATCTATCCACCAAACATTAGTCTTGCAATGCTGTAGCTATATGGAATTACCATCCCTAACTTTATTATGGTGCTGTGCTTCATCAAAGAGATGTTTGTCCAGTATCGCATTGCGGGCTCTCAATTTTGCACCTGTAGTAATCTTATGACCATGCAGAGGCACACTGTGAACTAACGGAGCTCTACAATTGCAGCAGTTTTTCATCTCTGCAGTCAGGTACGTGATCACAGAATCACAAGGTTGGAAAGGACCTACAAGATCATCTAGTCCAACCATCCTCCCATTACCCTTGCTACCACAAGCCACTAAACCATACCTCGTAGCTCCTCACCCAGGTGCCTCTTGAACACTGCCAGGGACGGCGACTCCACCACCTCCCTGGGCAGGCCATTCCAGTGCCTGACCACTCTCTGAGAGAAAAAGCTTTTCCTCATGTCTAACCTAAACCTCCTCTGGTACAACTTGCGGCCATTTCCTCGGGTCCTGTTTGTTGCCTGGGAGAAGAGGCCAAATCCCTCCTCAGCACAGCCTCCCTTCAGGAAGTTGCAGGAATTATGTGCTCGCTCAGATTCCTTAGGAAAGTCACGGTATATCTGTCAACTTTCGCACAGATACAAAAAGCTTTTTTATTAAAAGTTTTTAATAAAGAAAACCTTGTGCTAAAAATGAAGCCTCCTACAATACTATCCTCTTTATAGTTCACAACAGTATATCAAAACATTACAATGAAAAAGCTCCATCAAAAGCCAGCAAATCTTGCCTGAAAACAAGAAGTGTTTTCTAGCCACTACAAATGACAGTGCCGTATAGCCAACAACTTTGGCTGAGATGAGCAGCTGAAATAGAGAACAGAAAACAAAAACCAGACAAGTTTCTACTTTTGCTTTCTGCCTCCCAGGCAGCTGCTGCAAAATTCACTTCCAGCCACTGAAACACCTCTTCTGACTGGCTGGTGGTGAGGTTACCGTCCACACAGATGATAGCACACATACATGGCTACAAAAATACCTTACCTACTGTGGGCGTTCTAAATGAGAAATCAGACATTAAAAAAAGCCAAAGCCTGAAGCCCAAGTGATGGAGGTCTAGGTGGAAAAAATTACTGCTGCTCCACTTCATTACCAGCAGAGCCAACAGCCACAAGCATATACCTTGCTATCGCAAGTTGTTCAGAAGCCTGTTCTTAGGAAGGCATAACTTCTACAGAAGTATAAAATGCTTTACCTTAAACCCCCTATTTGCAGGATTTGAAAGAGCTGTGAAAGAGCTTGTGTCCCTGTCCTCACTACCTGTTTTGCAGGTTTAACTGAAAGGCAGAAATACACAACACAGGGCCAACACAGCAGCTGTAAAAAGTAATCATTTTAGCATATAGATCATTAACATTTTAATGAGTGAACAAAAGAAAACTCAGGCCTCCATAACATAGCCCAATTAATATTGCTTGATAGTTGGCATATGGTATAGCCACACATAGCATGTGAAAGACAGTTCACCAAACCAAGATGACTCACTAGTCATGTCGCTACTGTGCTTTTGCTTGTGTGCTAACATGACAGAGAGCTGCAGGCATGTTGATGCACGGCGTGTGCATGTCCCCTCCCTGGGGACATCCACTGGGGGACTTATTCTGCTTGGGCAATGTGCTGAGCCCAGCAGGGGGGCTGGTGCTTCTCACCCTCTGCCTGGCTGCCCCAGGCCCCCCAGCTGCTTCCCTTATGGCATGCAGGGACGCACCGTACCCCTATGGGGCGCTTCCAGCCAGGAGGTGGTTGAGGTGGGATGTGCCCACCCTGCTCTTTTCCTCCCTTCTCCCTTTCAGTTCTTCTCCATCTGTTCATCAGGTTGGATATCAGTAGGAACAATTTCTTCTCCAAAGGAGTGATGCTGCACTGCACAGCTGCCCAGGGAGTGGTGGGGTCATCATCCCTGGAGGTGTTCCAGAGCTGTGGGGATGTGGCACTGAGGGATGCGGGCAGTGGGCACAGTGGGGGTGGCTTAGGGTTGGACTTGGGGATCTGAGAGGTCATTTCCAACCTGAATGGTTCTGTGATTCTATGGTGCCTTCCCAGTCGGGAGCCATCCTTCTTTTCTCTGCACAAAAAAAGCTAAGGGGGAGGGAAGAAGAAAAGCAATCCCAGTCTATAGGTTTTTCCAATAACCTTCCCTAAAATCTCATCAGGTTACGTTATACTCTAATAGACTTCAATCTGCCTAATGCCACTGCAAAGGTCAATTAAATTCACCCTAAAAAATTTACTCCTGGCTCATTATACATTTGGAAAATGAATTAGAAGTACAAGCTGCCCCAGAGGTTTCTGATATTTTGCTTTGAACATGTCTTCTAATGGAAGAAAAGGAAAGAAAAGCGCTGCCAAAAAAGCCCTTTGAACAAAAGGGGTTTGCTGGGCCTGGTGGGGAGCGTGGAGCTGAGCTCCTGGGGATGGGTTGTGGTTGGACTTGATGATCTCAGACGTCTTTTCCAACCTGAATGATTCTGTGGTTCTGTGTAGTTCTGTGGGGTTCTGTGGATCTTTGTTAAAGCAAAGCATATGACAAAAGAGAGGCCAGTGGAAGGAAGAAGGCACGCTTCCTGCCTTACACAGCACATGTTTGTTAATTCCAACCAGGTATGGCATGACAAGATAAGACAGCTGAAATGACTTAGCTTTTCAGCCATGACTCATCACTAAAACATCTAGTCCTTCCCATAGCCACACGGTTACGATTTCTGTCTTTGTGGCAATTCTGCCCTTATCTAGCAGAAATTTTCTTATTTTATTTTGTTAGCTTACTCCTCTTCTGAATTAAGAGCTGACAAAACCAGTGCAGAGGAAGCAAAGGAATGTGCGACCAGAAGAGCAGCTCCCTTTGGCAGCAGCGAACTGCTAGATCAACAGATCTTTCCATACCACACCTTTACTTTGAGGAAACAGAGAAAGTATGCTAACCATTGCCCAACTAAGGAAACAAGGACGGATATTTAGTTAACAGTTATTCAAAATAAAAGACAAAATGACAAAGAGGATCTAATAAGTCAAACATGTACTCAAACCCTAACAAGGAGCAGATGATAAAAGCAATAACAGAACTCCTAGGACGCTGATGAATGGACTGTTAAAAGGAACTAGTCGAGCATAACCCATCAGCCAGGAACTCTGTAACCCAAAAGAAAATAAGGATGTTTGAGGGGTATTGTGTCAACATCAAGAAATTACTGCGAGATGTTTTGGAAGAAGCACTAAAGTGAAGAAAAAGGAAAGGTCCAATGGGTGGAAAAAGCATAGGATAACAAGGGTGGAGGAATAAGGGGAATAACACAGGCTGGTTATGTGCAAGCTGGTCAGTACGCTTTCATGGTTGGACCCTTTGTCACTCGGTTAGAAACAGAGATTAATAAGAATGTATAACAATTTCCTACATGAGCGTGCTCCCTCACCTTAACGCGTGCCTGTGTGTATTTGTCCCAACAAAATTCAAACCTGGTTAACCACATCAAACAGCAACAGAATAAGATCTTACTTGATGGAACACAAAATTACAACTAGAAAAAAAGTATTATAAGTATCAGCGATCCACATACCTATAAGCTCAGCAACTGCACTGAAGGGCCAGGTGTGACTGGTAGAGTTGGTATGCAAGAACTTCGGGCAAAGCTGAAATAAAACAGAAACAACAGCATCAGTTTGTGATCCAGTGTGAAGTTAGAAAAAACCATCGATGCCTTCATCCAAAAGTAACAACCTTAACACAAGCTCTCAAATATTAAAAATGTCAATTTTAAACCAGGAGTGTTAACCTGGAAAAAGAGACAAACACCTAACAAGCCCAGCAACTTACTGTCTAATGTCATAGCTCCCTTTGCCCATATTGATCAAAACTGCCTGCTATTGGGACCTGTCAGATTCTTTCAAATGGTAGTTGGTACTGTTGGCAATTCAGGCTCCTATATTTCAGCCTCATTTACGATCAGATATAACCACAAGAACGTAGGCACTACTAGGACTACACGGCAATGTGCACAATAAAATATGTATGTATGTGACACATTTTATAGATGTCAGTGATAAAAGTATCGGTAAGTCATTTATGAAAGCCTAGGTTTGTATACATTCACCTAGATCAAAAGAACAGGAAAAGCAGAACCAGGGATCACATAACGTAAGGATGAGTCAGTGCAACGTTTGCGGAAGTTTAACTGTTGATCTTGATATAGCTGTATTTGCAGAGAATACCTGTGATTATACTTTTACAAGCTCTTAAGCACAGACAGTGCATATATATGCTTATGTCTCATCGGCATAGTTACACTGATGGCATAAAAAGCATCTAGGAATATCCAATAGCTCTTGTGCAGTACAGTTGCATGAGTAAATATAATCCATACTATATATAAAATAAGAAAAATATTTTAGAACAGCACCTACGTATCCACACAATCAATTTTACAGAACTGCTACGGTGACAATCACTTTCACATAGTAAGGACTAAATTAGAGGAAGCAACCACTTCGGGTCTCCAAGATCATTTATCAGAGAAAAGCATAAAGCTATGAAGAAGTTCCAGAGCCAGGTGCCACAATGGGAGCAAAGCTGCAGCAGCCTTATTCAGATCAACATCAATTGCCAAGAAATCACCTTGATTCAAAGGTCACAGAGAGCACAAGATACGCTTTCGGACTGCAGCTTAACCCTGGTATTTCTCCACCAAGTTAGACTGCAAGTATAGTCAGACACCACACTCTTTACTGCCACGTGTTTTAAAATTACCATTTTATAAACTGTGGTGAATTGAATCAGCCCAAGTCACCGTGCTTCTTTAAAATTCCTACCAGATGTTACAAATAATTTAGAATTTAAGACATTGAGCCCAATTACTGGAAACAGCATGCACACCACAGCTCTTGGTTAAACAGAGCTTTCAGTTTCTTTGTCACAGAATCACAGAATCACCAAGGTTGGAAAAGACCTACAAGATCACCCAGTCCAACCGTCCACCCATCACCAATAGTTCTCGCTAAACCATGTCCCTCAACACAGCGTCCAGACGTTCCTTGAACACCTCCAGGGTTGGTGACTCCACCACCTCCCTGGGCAGCCCATTCCAGTGCCTGACCACTCTTTCAGAGAAGTAGTATTTCCTAATGTCCAGCTTGAACCTTCCCTGGCGCAGCTTGAAGCCATTCCCTCTAGTCCTATCACTAGTTACATGAGAGAAGAGGTCAACCCCCAGCTCACTACAACCTCCCTTCAGGTAGTTATAGAGAGCAATAAGGTCTCCCCTGAGCCTCCTCTTCTCCAGACTGAACAATCCCAGCTCCTTCAGCCGCTCCTCATAAGGCTCCAGACCCGTCACCAGCTTTGTTGTCCTTCTTTGAACACGCTCCAGGGCCTCAATGTCTTTCTTACAGCGAGGGGCCCAAAACTGAACACAGCACTCGAGGTGCGGCCTCACCAGTGCTGAGTACAGAGGTACAGTTACTTCCCTGTTCCTGCTGGCAACACTGTTTCTGATGCAAGCCAGGATGCCATTGGCCTTCTTAGCCACCTGGGCACACTGCTGGCTCATGTTCAGCCGAGCATCAATCAATACCCCCAGGTCCATTTCCTCTACACAGTCTGCCAGCCACTCTGCCCCAAGCCTGTAGCGCTGCCTGGGGCTGTTGTGGCCAAAGTGCAGGACCCGGCATTTGGTCTTTCTGCACCTCATCCCATTGGCTTCAGCACAGCTATCCAGCCTGTCCAGATCCCTCTGCAGGGCCTCGCTACCCTCAGGCAGATTGACACTTCCAGCCAGCTTGGTGTCATATACAAACTAACTGAGGGTGCACTCAATAGTCTACCATATGACAGCTCAGCAGATCTTAAGATCTGAAAGAAAAGACCCCACTGTAGTTTTGAAAGGCGTGAATTCAAAGTTGTGAGCCTCCCCCAGTCAGACAATGCTGAGGAAAGAAAGAACTTCAGCACCTCGGAGACTGACATAATCAGAGCTGAGCGTCCTCTTTTCTGTGAGGCAAAGTGTGTATCAGTATGGCAAGAAAATCTCCTCATGCAGTGCCTGGGTAAGGCGATACCTCTCCACTCCTCGTGTCACTGCTGCATACCAGTGACTAACTTTGAAAAGAAACATCTCTTATACGCAAACGTAAGAATTACACCAGTCTCTCCTGGATGGCTATTTCAGATGTTAAAGTTGTGAAAAAGGCTGAGAGGTGACACCCAGCTGCAGGAATGTGAACAGCTATTCAAAACTGGAAGATACAGGGTAGAACATGAGATCTTTAAAGAAATTGGTTCTTGGCTCTAAAGCTCCCTCACCTAAAGGTGAGCATCCTGGAGAGTAGTTCACAGGAAAAGCTACAGAATCACAGAATGGCTTGGGTTGGAAGGGACCTCAAGGATCATGAATCTCAAACCCCCTGGCCACAGGCAGGGCCACCAACCTCCCCATTTAATACTAGGCCAGGCTGCCCAGGGCCCCATCCAACCTGGCCTTGAACACCTCCAGGGACGGGGCATCCACAACTTCTCTGGGCAGCCTGTTCCAGCACCTCACCGCTCTCATAGTAAAGAACTTCCCCCTGACATCCAACCTAAATCTTCCCTCCTTCAACTTAAAAACATTTTCCCTTGTCCTGCTGTTATCTACCCTTTCAAAGAATTGCAGCAGATAGCATCATTTACTAATGGAAGGCTGTGAAACAAGGATACACAAGAAAATCAGACTAAGAAGATGGAGAAGAGTGGTTGAAGGGCCCTCCCTAGCTTGCTTCAAAGCATATCCGGCTGCCAACACAACTGAGGTGGAACTCGGTGGGAAACATTTAAGCCTGTTTAGCTTTATGAGTCATGCAGTACCAAAGGTACAGTATGAGTGTTAATCCCAGGTGAATGCTCACTTTTGGCTATGTCAGTATGGCCGTGGTTGAGATGATCCAGCTGCTTTGTACACCAACCAAATATTTTGTCAGTGAGTGGGTTTTCCTTAGTTATTTCATTTGGCATCCTGAGACCAAGTACAGCAAATTTCCTTCTGAAAATCCAACTAAACTTCAAACTGTATCTACAGTTCATATGACAGAAAGACTCACTGTACCAGGCAGAGCATCTCCTACAATTATGAGCAGTAAATATTCAAGAATAAAGCAGTAGATTTGGGAATTCTAGTTTTCCAAGAAAAACTGAACTATTCCATCTCTCACGGACCATCTCACGCGTAAATCATAACCACTGAGCAAGCAGCCTTATCTTTTGGAGCTATTTTGCAGCTTTTGGCTGAACAACGCCACTGTCGTTCTCCTCCTCCTGCTTTTCTTCCATCTGGCTGCTTGTTTCCTTTCTGCTACATTCTCCTTTCCTCCTCCCTTCCAGTTATGCTGATACGCTTACACGACCACAACAACAAACTACATCAGGGAGCTGATGCAAATTACAACTCGTTTTTTAAATCATATTTTTAACCTGGGTCACTTTCACAATACGTCTCATGGTGCAACTGAGCAAACATTTTACCAGAGCAACGGCAAAAGATAAACGCCAGAGAGAGAGAATGAATTGCCAGGCCTGCTCACATCACCTGTGTGGTTCCTGCATGCCTCTGAAACTAATGCACGTGTTCTGGTGAAGCCCAACTTATTTCTGAAGAGCAGCGGCTGACAGAAGAGACCAAGAGCCGGTTCTGCATTGCTCTTTGCTGGGAAACATTGTCCAAAGGTATAGAAAGGTGTTATCTGTTAAAAACAACCGTTATCAGCTGTTCCATCTCTGTACTGAAAACCTACCTAAATAAATAAATAACTAATAGTTGTGATTAGAAATACACTGAATGAAAATCTTAAGTTATGACTGCTGACAAAAAAGAGCATCCTAAATATAAACCAGAAAGTTACCAATTGCTGTTAGCTACACCAATTCTAGTTGAGACTTCTCATCTGTAAGTCTGCCAACGTGACTTCTACCCGAGACAGATTTTCAGTCATAGTCCAAGTCATGCTACCCACAACAGATGTTAACGCAGGCACACTTTTCCCCTGAGGAAAACTACTAATGCATTCAAAAGCAAAGAGAGCTTTCACTTTTTTTTTTTTTGAAGCATTACGTTATCTAAAAAGCCAGGTGAGCCCTTTCCTAATAAAATCAGGCACTTACAGCAATTAAAGAGCTGAAATGAAAGTGTAATTCCCAAACTTCAAACAGGTGACATTTACACATAACCTCTGCAATCACGTCAATTAATTTAAGGTAATTTAAGCAGCGCTGAGAGCATACTGATGCATCATAAATCATAGAATATCCCGAGTTGGAAGGGACCCATAAAGATGACCTAGTCTAACACGTGACGTATGCTTTACATTCCAACACCTGAGCAGTTACTTTCCTGTAAGGATCCAGCTACCCCTACCACTTAATTCCAGATTTCAAAGTAAGGCTCCAAGCCACGTGTTCGCGTTGCTTGTGTTACTTAGAGGCGTACACAACGCAAACGAGAAAGTCTCTCGAAAACAGCCAGTTTCAGCCACGGAGTATTGAGCAACTGAAAGTGCTACGGCACCTCCACTCGCACTGAAAGTAAATAAGGAAGCGACCGGCTGCAGGGGAAGGACGGCAGCGAGCAGTGAAAGACCGAGCAGCACGGCGCAGTTGCGGGTCTGGCGGCGCCCACCTTCACCGCCCTCGGCTGTTAAGACGGCCCGGCCTCCTCCCGCCAGGAGCGGCTGCAAGCCCGACTGGAGCTGCCTCCCTCCAAGGACCGGGAACGCCCGCCCGCCCGGTCCCCGAGCACACCAAGCCGCCCTACAGCCTCCCGCTTCGCCTGAGGAACGGCGGCCGCCGTCCAATCGCCCGCTTCCTCAGCCTCCGCGGCCCCGCGCAGCCACCTCCGCTCGCCCCTCCTCCTCCTCCTTCTTCTCCTCCCTCGGTAAGGGCCATCCGGCCCCTCAGAGGCCCCTCCACCGCTCCCGGGCCCCGCGCTGAGGCGCTCACCGCGCTGAGGCGGATGCCGCCCTGAGTTTTCGCCGCCATCTTTTGTGCCGCAGCCAGAGCCGGGGCGGGAAGGAGCAGGGAATGGGGGCGTCGGGGAGCGCCCAGAGCGCGCACATCCGCCTCGCCCCCTTCCCAGCGCGCTTCCGCCGCCAGCCGCAACCTCTTCCGGGAGGGGGCGGGGCTTAGCTGTTAGGCCACGCCACCTCCTCGCGCACAGGGAGGCCGCTGGGTGCGCGGAGGCGGGCGGAGGCGAGTGCGGCGCGCTGCCGCTGGTCGGCAGCCGGCGGGGAGGCGGGGCCATCGCCTGGGCCGTCCAACGGCGCGGAGAGCGGGTGGGACGAGGCTGGCGTGCCGGGGGGG